>PVJS01021097.1:0-31872 GCA_004027185.1 Glis glis
CCCAGTACCGCAAAAAAAAAAAAAAAAAAATTTTTGTGCTACTGGAGATTGAATTCAGGGATGCTCTACCTCTGAGCTACATCCCCAATCCTTTTTTTTTTTTTTTTGCGGTACCGGGGATTGAACGCAGGGGCATTCTACCTCTGTGCTATGCCCCCGGCCCTATTTTTTATACTTTATTTTGAAACCAGGTCTCACGAAGTTGCGGAGGGTCTCACTAAGTAGAGAGAGAGAGAGAGAGAGAGAGAGCTGAGGCTGGCCGTGAACCCGGATCCTCTGGTCTCTGCCTCCCAAAGTACTGGGATTACAAGCATGCGCCACCACACCTGGCTCCCAATCCTTTTTTTTTTTTTAATTTTGAAACAGAGTCTTGCTAAATTGCCAAGGCTGTCCTCGAACCTGTGATCCATAATCCTAGTACTTGGGAGGCTGAGACAGGAGGATTGCAGGTTCGAGGACAGCCTCAGCAACTAGTTAGACTCTCATCAACCTAGCAAGCCCCTATTTCCAAATAAAGATAAAATAGGGCTGGGGGTGTAGCTCGGAGGTAGAATGCCTCTGGGTTCAATTCCCAGAAACACACACACACACACACACACACACACACACACACACACTAGTGCTGTTATGGTTTTCTGCGGCAGGGAGGGAACAGGGTGGACCAGCCTGGAATCAGACACAAGGGGCCTGGGTCGTTGATTCTCTGTGTTCTAGGTAAGCTCCTTCATGTCAGCCAAGGAGCTCCTCAACAGCCTTTTTTCCCCAAATTGCTGCGCTGCTACCGATGTCTCCTGGAGACCAAGGAGCTGGGGTGCCTTCTGGGATCTGACATCTGCCTCACCTCAGCGGACAGCAGCTGTATCACTCTGCACATAAGGAACAGTAAGCAGCTTGCCCTCACCATGGCCCAGCCTCTCCCGGACCTGGCCCTCTCCCTGGCCCTGTGGTTATTTTATTTATTTATTTATTTATTCATTCATTCGTTTATTTATTATTTATTTTGGTACTAGGGATTGAAGCCAGGGGGGTTCTATCTCTGAGCTATACCCCCAGCTCTTTTTTTTTTTTTAATTTGAAACGGGGTCTCATTAGCCGGGAGTGGCACAGGCCTATAATCCCAGTACTTGGGAGGCTGAGACAGGAGGATTACAGGTTTAAGGCCAGCCTCAGCAATTTAGCAAGACCTTATTTCAGCATAAAAAATAAAAAGGGCTAGGGGTATAGCCTGGAGGTAGAATGTCCCTGGGTTCAATCCCCAGTACCAAGAAAAAAAAAAAAGAAAGAAAAGAAACAGGGTCTCGCTAAATTGCTAAGGGTCTCCCTAAATTGCTAAGGCTGTTCTCCAACCTCCTGTCTCAGCCTCCCAAGCACTGGGATTACAGGCATATACCACCATGCTGGCTTCTGGGTTTTTTTTTTTTGTGTGTGTGTGTGTGTGTGTGTGTGTGTGTATGTGTGTGTGGTACTGGGAATTGAACCCAGAGGTATTCTACCTCCAAGCTACACCCCCACACCGATTTTATTTTTTATTTGGAAACAGGGTCTCACTAGGTTGCCGAGAGCCTCACCAATTGCTGAGGCTGTCCTTGAACCTGCAATCCTCCTGTCTCAGCCTTCCAAGTACTAAGATTCCAAGTGTGCACCACCACACCTGGCTTTTCTGTTATTTATTTATTTATTTATTTATTTATACTGAGGATTGGACCCAGGGCATTCTACCTTCAAGCTACACCCCAGCTCTATTTTATTTTTACTTGATTATTATTATTATTATTATTATTATTATTATTGGTACTGGGGATTGAATTCAGGGCCATTCTACCTCTGAACTATACCCCCAGCCCGATTTTATTTTTTATTTTTTATTTTTTTTTATTTATTTTTTTGCGGTACCGGGGATTGAACACAGGGGCGTTCTACCTCCGCGCTACGCCCCCGGCCCTATTTTTTATACTTTATTTTGAGACTGGGTCTCACGAAGTTGCGGAGGGCCTCACTAAGTAGAGAGAGAGAGAGCGTGCGCATGTGCGTGAGCTGAGGTTGGCCGCGAACCCAGATCCTCCGGTCTCCGCCTCCCAAAGTACTGGTATTACAAGCATGCGCCACCACACCCGGCCTATTTTTTATTTTGAAACATGGTCTTACTAAGTTGCAGAGGGCCTCACGGGGTTGCTGAGGCTGGCCACAAACCTGCAATCCTCCTGTCTCAGTCTCCCAAGTACTGGGATTATAGGTGTGTGCCACCACGCCTGGCTTATTTTTTATTTTGAGACAGGATCTCACGAAATTGTTGAAGCTGGCCTGGAACCTGTGATTCTCCCATCTCAACCTCCCAAATACTGGGATTATAAGTGTGCGCTACCATGCCCGGCTGTTACTACACTTTTTTTTTTTTTTTTTTTTGCGGTACCGGGGGTTGAACGCAGGGGCGTTCTACCTCCACGCTACGCCCCCAGCCCTATTTTTTATGCTTTATTTTTGAAACCGGGTCTCACGAAGTTGCGGAGGGCCTCACTAGGTAGAAAGAGAGAGAGAGAGAGAGAGAGACAGAGAGACAGAGAGACAGAGAGGAGAGAGGAGAGATAGATCATGTGCGCATGCGCATGCGCGCTGAGGTTGGCCGTGAACCCAGATCCTCCGGTCTCCGCCTCCCAAGTACTGGGATTACAAGCGTGCGCCACCACGCCCGGCCTTGTTACTACACTTTTAAATGATTGTTTTCCTCCAATCTTCCATGGGAAATGTCAGAGTTCCATGGCTAGAAATTACTGGCCACTACCTCCTCCTGCCCAATCCTAGGGGTCATTTCTTTGGGCCTAGAGTAGTGTGTGGGGGTAATAATGATAAAACTAAGCCCTGTGTAGTGGCATACAACTGTAATCCCAGTATTTGGGAGGTGAGACAGGAGGCTCGCAGGTTCAAGGCCAGCCTCAGCAACCTAGCAAGACTCTCAGCAACCTAGTGAGACCCTGTTTCAAAATAAAATGATAAATTGGGTGTGGTGGTACATGCTTGTAATCCCTGTACTTGGGAGGCTGAGATAGGAGAATCGCAGGTTTGCGGCCGGCCTCTGCAACTTGGTAAGACCCTGTTTCAAAATAAAAGAATAAAATAGGGCTGGGGGTGTAGCTCAGAGGTAGAATGCCCCTGGGTTCCATCCCCAGTACCACACACACACACACACACACAAAATAAATAAATAAATCCCCAGTACCACAAAAAAGAAATAATTTAATTAATTAATAAAAAAATAAAGGCCGGGCGTGGTGGCGCACGCTTGTAATCCTAGTACTTGGGAGGCTGAGACAGGAGGATCCGGGTTCGCAGCCAGCCTTAGCTACTTAGTGAGGCCCTCTGCAACTTAGTGAGCCCCTGTTTCCAAATAAAGAATAAAAAATAGGGCTGGGGGTGTAGCTCGGAAGTAAAATGCCCCTGGGTTCAATCCCCAGTACCACCAAAAATAAATAAATAAATAAATAAATAAATAAAAAATAAAAAGGGCGGGGCGTGTTGGCACACACTTGTAATCCTAGTACTGGGGGGGGGGCTGAGACAGGAGGATTGCAGGTTCATGGCCAGCTTCAGCTACTTAGTGAGACCTTCCACAACTTAGTGAGACCCTGTTTCAAAATAAAGAATAAAATACGGCTGGGGTTATAGCTTGGAGGTAGAATGCCCCTGGGTTCAATCCCCAGTACCCCCCACACACATTCACACACACAATGATGAGTCTGTTTGGAGCAAGGGGCTGGGGGACTGGGCTGAGCCTATGGTCCCCCCTCAGACAGCGGTACTGACATCATGGTGAGCGACTGTCGCAGCAAGGAGCGCATGAACGACTGCTCACACACGCGCCCTTCCCCCGTGTTTGGCTTCTGGATCCTCTCTCACTGCTGCTTCCTGGACTTCTGCAATGACCCTGCAAACAGACAGCTCCATATTCCCTAGGACGCCAGAGGCCCCGGAGGAAAGCTTTGCCATCTCCAACCGCCTTCCTGATTTCTGCTGGCTCCAGCCAGGGTGACTTTCCAATCCCTCATAGCAGCCCTCCTGCCGCCCTCAACTCACTGGACCCCAGACAGCAGTTGCTTCCTCTTGGAGGATGTCCCCAACACCCCTTACTCCCTCTGCCCCCACACTGGTTCCCTCTCTTGCCCAAAGTCCCCAGGTGTTCCTCTAAAATAAATAGGTGTGCAAAGTGTTTGGCTCGTTTCTGTCTTCTGGTGGAGGTGGACCTGTCTGACTGCTCCATCATGGGGACAGGCGAGGGCTCCCAGCTCTGCTCCTGCCCCACCCCACTTACCTCTGACTCAGCTCTAAGCATAAAAAGGTGAAGAGGAACAGGAAGCCCTCTTACAGCAAGAGCTAGAAGGTTAGTGGGCATCCTTAGAAGTATCAGGCCAGCGGGGCATAGTGGTCCCAGGCATGGTGGTACATACCTGAAATCCCAGTTCTTGGGAGGCTGAGACCGGAGGATCGCAGGTTCACAGCCAGCCTCAGCTACTTAGTGAGGCCCTCCGCAACTTAGTGAGACCCTGTTTCAAAATAAAGAATAAAAAGTAGGGCTGGGGGTATAACTCGGAGGTAGAATGCCCCTGGGTTCCATCTCCAGTACCGCAAAAAAAAAAAAAAGTATCAGACCAAAGCCGGGCATGGTGGCACAGGCCTGTAATACCAGTACTTAGGAGGCTGAGACAGGAGGATCGCAGGTTTGAGAACAGCCTCAGCAACTTAGTGAGGCTGTCAGCAACTTAGCAAGACCCTGTTTCCAAGTAAAAAATAAAATAGGTCTGGGAGCGTAAGCTGGAGGTAGAAGGCCCCTGGGTTCCATCCCCAGTACCACACACACAAAAAAATAAGTAAAGTGTCAGACCAGAGCTAGCGGAGGCTGGAGGGGAGGCCCAGAGAACTGGGCTAGAGAGAGGGGAGCTGCGAAAGGCCCAGGCCCAGGGAGAATGGCGTGGGCCAGATGGGTCCTCTGGGACATTAGGCCCAGTGGAGTCTTAGTCTCCGATTCCCAGGTTCAGCACCCTCTTTAAGGACCTTAGCAAGTTTTTCAATTTTGGGCCTTGGGTTCCTCAGCCTGTAACTGTCTTCCAACTTGACCAGCTAGAGCAGTGTGCACCCTGGACTTTTCTCTGTCTTATACTGAAGTCAGAAGTCATGGGGACAGGAGGGCCAGCAAGGGGGCGGGCGAGGCACAGGGAATTTGCTTTGTTGTTGTTGTAGTACTGGAGATTGAAGCCAGGGGGCTGCTGAGCTACATCCCCAGCCCTTTTTGTTTTTTACTTTGAGAAGCATCTCCCTAAATTGCTCAGGCTGGCCTTGAACTTGCTATCCTCCTGTCTCAGCCTCCCAAGTACTGGGATTACAGGCGCGTGCCACCATGCCTGGTTTTGTACCTCTTTTTGTGCCTCCAACTGCCTCATGACCTAAAAATTAACATTGGTATCTTTGCCCCAACCCAGACCCTTAAGAGGTAGATGTTAATCTGCAAGGCATTGTAGAAATAATAGTATATGAGCTGGGCGTGGTGGCGCATGCTTGTAATCCCAGTACTCGGGAGGCTGAGACAGGAGGATCGAAGGTTCACGGCCAGCCTCAGCTACTTAGTGAGGACCTCCGCAACTTAATAAAACCCTGTTTCAAAATAAAGAATAAATGCTGGGCGTGGTGGCACATGCTTGTAATCCCAGTACTTGGGAGGTGGAGACCAGAGGATCCGGGTTCACGGCCAGCCTCAGCTACTTAGTGAGGCCCTCCGCAACTTCGTGAGACCCGGTTTCAAAATAAAGTATAAAAAAATAGGGCCGGGGTGTAGCTCGGAGGTAAAACGCTCCTGGGTTCAATCCCCGGTACCGCAAAAATAAATAAATAAATAAATAAAATAAATAAAGAATAAAAAATAGGGCTGGGGGTGTAGCTCGGAGGTAGAATGCCCCTGGGTTCCATCCCCAGTACAAAAAAAAAAAAAAAAAAGCCGGGCATGGTGGTGCACCTTGTAATCCCAGTATTTGGGAGGCTGAGACCAGAGGATTGCAGGTTCAAGGCCAGCCTCAGCTACTTAGTGAGGCCTCCGCAACTTAGTGAGACCCTGTTTCAAAATAAAGAATAAAATATAGGGCTGGGGGGCAGAGCTCGGAGGTAGAATGCCCCTGGGTTCAACACCCGGTACCGCCAAAAAAAGAAAAATAAAAAGAAAGAATAGTATATGATGTATGAAGCCATTTCCATTAAACACAAACAAAACCTATCCAAGCCACTGTGAAGACAGTGGCTACCTGCGGGTCAGGAGCCTGGGAAAGGGGCACGAAGACACACTCGGGTGCTGCTAAAGGGGGGTGTGTGTTACTGGGGACTAAACTCAGGGGCATTCTACCTCCAAGCTACACCCTAGTCCTTTTAATTTTTATTTTGAAACAGGGTCTAAAATGTGGAGGGTCTGGCTAAGTTGCTGAGGCTGACCTCAAACCTGTGATCCTCCTGTCTCAGCTTCCCAAGTACTGGGATTACAGGCATGTGCCACCACACCTGGCTTACTAAAGGTCTTTATGTTGACCCGAAGGCTGGTTACACAGGTGTGTAGGTGACAAAAATTAATTTTATGATCCATTCAAGCTTCTGAAAGCTTTGCCAGAAAGGCTTAAAAAATAAATGGGCCCACAATTGTGTGCATTTCCTTAAAGCACATGTACTTTTGTGTGCATGCATTTTTTTTTTTTTTTTGCAGTTCTGGGGATTGAACCCAGGGGCATTCTACCTCTGAGCTACACCCCCAGTCCCATTTTTTTTATTCTTTATTTTGTTTTGTTTTGTTTTGTTTTGTTTTTTGCGGCACTGGGGATGGAACCCAGGGGCATTCTACACCCCCATCCCTATTTTTTATTCTTTATTTTGAAACAGGGTCTCACTAAGTTGCGGAGGGCCTCAGTTGCTAAAGCTGGCCGCGAACCCGGATCCTCCTGTCTCAGCCTCCCAAGTACTGGGATTACAAGGGTGCACCACCACACCCGGCTTGTGTGCGCGCATATTTACATGCAGTTCCTCAATCTTGAGGCACTATCCTTCCTTGACAGGTGACCAAAGTGAGGCTGCAAGAGACTGACCCAAGCAACAGAGGGGCTGGGTTTGGGCTCCCAGCCACAAAGCTGTAGTGCTTCTCAGGAAAGATTTCATAACGCCACTAGGTTGTGCTCATTAGGTGTCCTGGGGCTTAGCATGGCCTGGGGGCAGCGTGTGTCCAGTGCCTGCTGAACATGCAGAGGGTTGACTTGAGCATCCATTATTGTTTTCTATATGCTTGCAATTTTTCAAAAAAATACTAAAATGAAGACCCAACAACTGTAGCCCCACCTGTGTGTGCTCTCTGCACAGCCCCCTCCACCTCGTCACCCCCCGCCAGGGGTCTTGGGTCCCAGGATCCTTGAAAAGAACTAAAGACCAGTAGGAGCCAGGTCCCTCAGCACCGGTGAGTCTGGGATGTGGGTCTGGGTTAGAGTGCTCTTGGCATAAAGTTTTATCTTCCCTTACAGGTGAAAACCCACCTGTTTAGCTTTCTAGGTTCTGCAGGTATGTTCAAGGTTGGGGAAGAGTCTTAATCCTTGTGCTTTGATCTTCAGCTGAGCCGAGGGTGGGGAAGGATGTGGGTCCTTTGGGGCAGGTTGAGAGGAAGCCGCAAAGGCCAAGTAGAGTGGGCAGGGCTCTGCAATGCAGTTTGAACCCACGCTTAACTTTTTACCCTGTCTACACCTGCCCACACTTGAGCCTGTCCCCATAAACAATGTGACACAGATTTAGACCATTAACAATTTATTGTGGAAGGAAACAGGGGGGGCACAGGGGGCATGGAAGAGAGCAGGACCCCCACCCCTCCCCTCACTAGGTGCCTCACCGGGGGTGTCAGCACTCAAGTGAGTTAAACAGAGCCCAGGAGGCCAGAGACTGCAATAAGACAGGACAGAGGCAACAGGAGCCGAGATGGGGATGGTGGCGGCAGTAAGTTAGGGACACCAGGCTGCCATGTCAGGAACTCTGCAGTCTACCCCTCATCCTTCCTGCTGCAAATTCAGTCTGACACCAAGTCTTAGAGACAGAGAGGCACAGTGCCAGATCTGAGTGGACACGGCAGGTGACCGGCAGAGAGGAGGGGGGATGGTGGGACGCTAAGCGAGGGAAGCTCTGGGCCTTTCTCAGGTCAGCCTGGGCAGAGCTCGCACTCGAGATCCTCCTCTAGGAGTAGAAAGAACAGCACCAGGGTTCCAGAGAGGAAATTAAACCAAAGCCACAGACGCTGGAGGTAGCAAGGAGAGGGCGGCCTAAGAGATCCCAGGCCGAGGACGCAGGTGTTCTCGGAGGCTGGCGCAGGATGATGGGAGTGTGAGGGACAGGTGCTGGGATAGGGAAGGTGTCAGGGCCCAGCCCGGGGAAGAACCAGAAGTCCTGAACTGTTGAGGAACAAGTAGAAGCGGCGCAGGTTAGCAATGGACAAGCCCAGCTCCAGGGGTGGCGCCATCAGGGGGTCCATCCCAGCATGAATGCTCGGCAGGGGCAGTGAGAGGTTCAGGGCCTGGTAGAACTGGTAGATCTGAGAGTCACCCAGGGGCTGGGCCAGGGGGCTCTTGGGGGGTCCAGGCTGGGGGCTCTGGAGCTGAGGGCTGGACCAGACGTTGCAGTAATCAAACTGGCAGCACTCGGCGTTGTACCAGTATCTCAAGAAATAAGTGTTGTGCTTCTCCTGGCAGCGGTAGTTGTTGTGCTGTCCGCAGCCTCGGATGCTGAAGCGGGTCTTGACACCTGGAGGGGAGGGGACAGCTGGAACTCCCGATGATAACCTCCCACAGTCCCCAAGCCTGGCTCACTGGGCTCCACTGCCACCGGCTCTCCCCATCCCTAACTCAGCCCCGATTTCCACCCTGGACACCTTCAGCAGAGCCCAGTCCCCTCTTTCTAAGATCCTGCTACCCTCTTCCCAGGCCCCCAGTAGCCCGTGTGAGGAGACTGAGCCGGAAGTGTCCCACCAACAGCCCCCACTGGGGCTTTCCGCACCATCAAAGACCATGATCACCATGCAGGGGGAGGAGCTGCTGACGGTGCACTTCTCTGAGCCTGTGAGGCAGCCTAGGGAAGCGTCCTCTAAGAGGCATAGGTGGCAGGTCCGGACTTCGGGGACAGGAGCTGGGGATGCCAAAGAGAAGGATGAGAGCACTGGCTCAGGTCCCCAAACCCGCAGGGAGCGTGAGCAACTAGGGCCCCAGGTCCCCCTTTCCCGGACTCAGTCGCCCCCCCCTCCCTGCCCCTGGGCTCCACTTACCCTTTCCCACTGCGAAGCCCACCATGACCAGCACACCTACAAGCATATAGGCCTTCATTATGGAATTTGGGGGAGAGGGCAGTTCCTGCAGGATGCCCTGAAAACCCAACTTCCTGGGACAACCTGCCTTGGTCCCGAGCTGCAGGGGGGCAGTCTGAGCAGGAGTTGCCGTAGCTGCAGAGCTATATTCCTGCCTGGGGAAGGATCCCGGCAGGGAGAGGAAGTTATTAACTTGGCAGAAGGGACGGCACGTCCTCACCCACAAGGTCTGGTTCCTGAGTGTGGGAGCAGTGGCCCAGAGAGGGGCAACACCTGGGCATGACCTGGATCTTTATCTGTTGTCTATCTTTATCCAACTTGCCCCCCAAACACCTATCTTATCTCTTCAAGGGCCCATGTCTGTCACCATCTACTGTCCTCCCCACACAACAGGGTCAGTCCCATTGTGCTGGGAGACACTGGCCAGGGACAACTATCCCCAGCTTTCTGAGATGAGTGTGTCTCAGATACCCCAGCAGGGGGCACACAGATACCACTGAGAAGCAATTCTGGACCTTGTCCCTCTCCACCCTGAACACTATTTATTTTAAGACTATATTCCCTTTAAAAAACAAAACTGAAAGATAATAGTGCTGATTAAGCTGCTTATAGTATAAACACACAGCCTGGTACTCAAGAGATAACAAATATTTCTCTAGTTTTTGAAACCTGATTTTCCTTTTGACATTGCACTTCCCCACACCTGATCTAGGAATTCTGCTCTGCTCTGCACTCAAGACATCACCCAAGTCCACAGGGCACCCATCCTGGGAGGGTGGGCTGGGCCATGAGGGCCCTGGGGTCCAGCATACACCACCTTCCCTTCCCAAGCGCAAGCACCAACAGACTAGCTCATGGCCTTTTCTTCCACTTTATTTCATATTCCCACCACAATAATGACTCCTTTAATTTAAACTAAAAACCATAGAGGGTTCCTTAAAGGGTGGCAGCAAAGGAATGAAGATGTAAAGACTGAGGGACATGTGCAGTGGGGAATCAGCGAATCGTCTTGACTGGGCTCTTGAAGTTGCTGGCGGCTTGGAGCTGCAGTTGGTAAGCCATCGGATGAATCTTGAAACCGTAGAGCCTGGGCAGGGCAGAGGTGAGAGAGGCGGCAGGTGAGCGGCTGATGCTCAGCCGGCCAGAGGCCTGCATTCCCGCCTCCCACCCAGCTCCTCCACGGCGTGGTCAGCTACTTAGGCCCTCCGCAACTTCGTGAGACCGTTTAAAAAATAAAGGATAAAAAATAGGGCTGGGGGTGTACCACACACACAAAAAAATTCAAATTCCAAGCCAGGTGTGGTGGTGTACACCGGTAATCCCAGTACTCAGGAGGCTGAGATAGGAGGATGGCAGGTTCAAGGACAGCCTCAGCAAGTAATCAACCTAGCAAGACCCTGTTTCCAAGTGAGACTTTTGACTCAAAAAACAAAACAAAACAAACAAAAATAACAAGCCAGTGTGGTGGCACATACCCATAATCACAGCTATTCGGGAGGCTGAGGCAGGAGGATCACAACTTCTTTTAGAGGGAGGGGGGCAGTATTGAGGATCTTTTTTTTGTTTTTCAGGTACTGGGGATTGAACCCAGGGGTATTCTACCTCCGAGCTACACCCCCAGCCCTATGTTTTTATTCTGTGTGTGTGTGTGTGTGTGTGTGTGTGTGTGCATGTGCGTGTGTACGTGTTATACTGGGGATGGAACTCAGGGGCCTTCTACCTCCAGGCTACATCTCAGACCTATTTTATTTTTTATTTGGAAACAGGGTCTCATTACAAAGCCAGTTGCTGAGGCTGGCTTTGAACCTGTGATCCTCCTGTCTCGGCCTCCCAAGTACTGGGATTACAAGCGTGTGCCACCACACCTGCTTATACTGAGAATTGAATTCAGGAGTGCTCTATCACTAAGCTATACCCCCAGCCCTTTTAAAAAAAAAATTGAAACAAGTTGGGCGGGCAAGGTGGCACATGTTTGTAATCCCAGTACTTGGGAGGCTGAGACAGGAGGTTCAAGGCCAGCCTCAGCAAATAGTGAGACTTTCATGAGCCTAGCGAGACCCTGTTTCTTTTTTTTGCGGTACCAGGGATTGAACCCAGGGGCATTCTACATCCGAGCTACACCCCCCCAGCCCTATTTTTTTTATACTTTCTTTTGAAACCGGGTCTCACTAAGTTGCGGAGGGTCTCACTAAGTAGCTGAGGCTGGCTGCGAACCCAGATCCTCCGGTCTCCGCCTCCTAAGTACTGGGATTACAAGTGTGCGCCACCACACCCGGAGAGACCATTTCAAAATAAAAATAAAATAGGGCTGGGGATGTAGCTCTGGAGTTTAATCCCCAGTGCCACACACACACACACACACACACACACACACACACACACAAATTGAAACAAGGTCTAGTTAAGTTACCTCACATGGGCCTCGAACCTGCAATCTTCCTGTCTCAGTACTGGGTTTACAAGTGTGTGCCATTGTATCCAGCTAAGAGGATCATAATTTTGAGAGCCAGGCGTGGTGGCACACGCCTATAATCCCAGTACTTGGGAAGCTGGGACAGGAGAATCACAGGTTCAAGGACAGCCTCAGCAAGTAGTGAGACTCTCATCAACCCAGCAAGACCCTGTTTCAAAAAAAATAAAATAAAATAGGGCTGGGGGTGTAGCTCGGAGAATGCCTGAATTCAATCCCCAGTACCAAAAAAAAAAAAAAAGAGGTCAGCCTGGACAGTTTAGGGAAACACAGTCTCAGAATTATAAAAAACAAGCTGGGCGTGGTGGTGCACACTTGTTATCCCAGTACTTGGGAGGCTGAGACAGGAGGATGGCAGGTTCACGGCCAGCCTCAGCTACTTAGTGAGCCCCCCCCCAAGCCTGGTTTCAATCCCCAGTATTGCAAAAAAAAAAAAAAAGGACTGGGTAGAGCACCCCTGGATTCAATTCCTAGTACTTCAAAAGATTAACAAAAAAGGGGGGGCTGGGCCAGGTGTGGTGGTGTAGGCCTATAATCCCAGTACTTAGGAGGCTGAGACAGGAATATGGCAGGTTCAAGGCCAGTCTCAGAATTTAGCCAGACTCTCAGCAAACTAGTGGGACCCTGTTTAAAAAAAAAAAAAAAAGCCGGGCATGGTAGCACATGCTTGTAATCCCAGTATTTACTTGAAAGGGTGAGATAGGAGGATCACAGGTTTGCAACCAGCCTGAGCTACTTAGTGAGGCCCTCCGCAACTTAGTGAGACCCTGTTTTAAAATAAAAGAATAAAACAGGGCTGGGTGTAACTCAAAGGTAGAATGTCCCTGGGTTCCATCCCCAGTACCACACACAAAAAAAGGCTAGGCATGGTGGCATGTGTCTATAATCCCAGTACTTGGGAGGCTGAGACAGGAGGATCACAGGTTCAAAGCCAGCCTGAGCAACTCAGTGAGGCTTGCATCAACTTAGTGAGACCGTTTCCAAATAAAAAATAAAACAGGGCTGGGGTGTAGCTCAGAGGTAGAATGACCCTGGATTCAACCCCCCCCAAAAAAGAAAGGGCTGGGGGTGTAGCTCGGAGGTAGAATGCTCTAGCTTCAATTCCCAGCAACCAAAAAAAAAAAGAAGGGCTGAGATATGTGTAGGTCAGTGGTAGAACACTTGCCAAGAAAGTACCAGGCCTTGGGTGCCATCCCCAATACTGTAAAACAAAACAAAACAAAAAAAACCCCACACTTGCAGACTAGGCATGGTGGCACACACCTATAATCCCAGTACTTGGGAGGCTAAAATAGGAGGGATGCAGGTTTGAGGCCAGCCTCAGCAAAAGCCGGGCACGGTGACACACATCTGCAATCCCAGTACTCTCAAGGAAACTGAGGCACAAGCAATCAAATAACCCATAATCACTAAGCAGGAAGAAGCCCTGGCTTTGGGAACAGGAGACCTCAAAAACAGGCCTGTGCCTGACCTCTCTGTTCTCCAGGAATTCTGGGCCTTTCCTTTAACCCTTGGTGAGTCTGTCCCTGCTCCTACCTGGGCACAAACTGGTTGGCAGGTCGCTTGGGCCGGTACTCCGGATGCACCATGAAGAGCATGTGAGGGAAACCGGTGCCGAAGTAGGCGCCGTCTGTGTGATGGTGCCGCGAGGACTTGGGTGTGTACACATCCATGCACTTGGGGCAGTAGAGCTTCACCATGGCCTCACCTGGGATGTCCGAAAGGCCTGCGAGACAGCCAGACTATTGACCACGCACCCCCAACCCTGCCCAACTTCCTCCCAGGACTCAGGCACCAACTTGCTGAACCCCAGCTTCTTGGAGGACTGCCATGTGGTGCCTCCTTCTCCCTTTGTCAACACTCACCGATGGGAAGCATTGGCTGGTTCTCACAGTACACACGGGGACAGTAGCCAAAGTCTCCCTGCTGGTACTTTTCCAACTTAGGTGAATAAAATGGAAGGGGGTTGGTGGGTAAGGTGAAGAGAACAGGGAATCCCCTCCGCAGCCCACTGTTTCCCAGACCTCCCCTCTGACCGGAAGCCCCTTCTCTGGCCCAGATGGGCCCTCAGACTCCTCTGCTGCCTTCCCTCCAGTTAGACAGGCTGCAGAACATCAGTGCCACTTGCTAGTTATTCCCTGAGGAAGAGGAAATCTCTAACAACTCTCTGATCAGGTTTCATCTCCCTCCCTGGAAACACCCCGTCAGCACAACCCCTAGGCCCAGGCCTGGCGGTCCTTCCCCTCTTCTCAGCTAGACTCCCTGACAGGGATGACACCAACCCTGATGGCGACTTCCTGCTCTAAGAACCTGTTTCCCCTTCTGTCTCAGAAGGAGTCAAGTGGGAGCAGAGCGGCCTCACCATCTGGGCGATGCCACGGTTGGTGAGGATGTAGCGGGCGTGGATCAATCCATACAGCATCTCGGCGGCCTGCTCGATCAGGTCGCTCTGGTTGGGGTTGTCTTCCAGCTCTTCATCTGAAACATGGCGGCCAGATGCAACCACTTGTTTTCCAGCTTTCCTAGGTCCCCACCCACCCCCAGAGGCTGCCTGCTGGCTACTCAGTCTACCCAACACCCACCTTTGAGCCTCATCCCATTCATCACCTGGGCATTTGACCCAGAAACCTGGGCCTCTGACCCTTCCACCAACCCAAGACAGCTCTGCCTTCTCTCCGCACCTCTTCAGCCTCTGTTCTATTCTCTCCCTCCCAATTCCCTTCTCAACACATATAAGCAAAGATGTCAATGGGGAAGGTGACACTGTAGATGAAAGGCGCAGGGCAAGGGAAAGGGACGGTAAACGAGACCCATGAGAAGGCTGCCATTATGGAACAGACCACATTACAGATTCAGAGAGCATGGAAACGAGTGTTACCAGTCACTCGAGGAGACAAGAGTCAGGTGAGGGATCGAAATAAAACAGGGGGCTTGGAGTTAGGGGAGGTGGAGAACCAAAAGAAAATTTAGAAATTCAAGAAGCAAGTGAATAGGGATAAGAAGAAGAAAAAAAATTTAAAAAGCCTGCGCGCACACACACATACACACAAACAACCCTGAGGGTGCCTCACCAGGCTCCAGGTCCAAGATCATGTCTAGAGCTTGTCGATAGTGAGGCACTTGCTCATTGAGTCCAGTAAGATTAAATTTGTCCTGGATGTAGTCTTCATCCACCTGTCAGGACGTGGAAGTCAAGAGGGAACCCATGTCGGAATCACCAGCTTCGACTTGGACCAACCGTAGATGCAATGAACTGCATCTCTTCCCCCATTTCCCACTCCCAACTCGGCAGTACTTGTCCTCCCCCACCCCCAGTTTACAAATGCTTTCTCCCACAAATGCTTTGCCTTTTCTTTTTCTTTATCTTTTTTTTTGCGGTACTGGGGATGGATACACAGGGGCATTCTACCTCTGAGCTACAACCCCAGCCCCATTTTATTCTTTTATTCTGAAACAGGGTCTAAGTTGCGGAGAGCCTAAGTTGCTGAGGCTGGCCGCAAACCTGCAATCCTCCTGTCTCAGCCTCTGAAGTACTGGGATTACAAGTGTGTGCCACCACGCCCGGCTCATGCTTTGCCTTTTCTAAGAATAAGCAGCACAGCAATCCTCTCCTTACAGAGACATTCCTTTCAAGATGGACAAGAGGCTGAATGGCTTGATGTGTGAAGGCAGAATACCTTACATTAACACAGCTTTGCACATTACAAAACATTTTAACATGCAGCACTTCAAGTCTCCTCAAGGCCACCAGAGACAGATACTACCAACACCATTCTACTAACAAAAAAGAAAAGAGAGACTGACTAGTTCAATGTTATATTGCCACAGGGTCGCAGGGCCCTGTCTTGCCACTTCCCCACAGGTGAGTGGGGAGTTGAGTTACTGACAGGACCTTGCTTGACAGGAAGGAGTGCCCATGGATCATGTAGGCCCAGTGTGGAGAAGCTGAATATGTGTGGGAATGTCTGACCAGAGGCTGTGTGGAGCTGGCAAGCAGGGAGATTGAGGAGAACTCACTTCACAAAAGAACTCATTGCCACGGAGCCCACAGAACCAGGAAATCCAGGACACTTCCTCTGAGCTACTCATCTTCACGTCAGCTGGAAAAAGAAGAGAGTAAGTAAAGCCCAAGCTCCTTGGTGTTTTCCCTCTTCCCACACTTTGCCTCCAACACGGAAGAATTTGGGGCCACCCTTTCTTAAAGGATCCCAGACTCTGGACACCCCTCTTCAGTTTCTCCTATTTATACCGCAATCACTTTCCTGCGTGGTGAGAAATTCTCCGAAGTCCCCACCACTTGGGAGAAGCTGCCAGGTCCTGACCCGCCGGCCCTACCCACACCCCTGGTGCTCCCGCAGGCCAGGCCCCTCTTCCCGCCGTGACAACTCCAGCAGGGTCCTCGGCTCGGGCTCCCGACCACCGCGGGGGTCTGCACGTCCCCGGCGCCTTTGCCAAGGGGTTCCAAAGTTTACCCTTCCCAAGAGCCCGGTTCCTCCTTTTCTCACAGACTGGGGGCGGCCGTCAGATCCCTTTCACGGGAGTCCCCACATCGGACCTCCGCCCCTCAGGCCATCCTCCCTCCTTCGGTGCCGGACCGGGTCACTTCCTCGCCCCCACATCACGGCGCACAGACCCCCATGTGCCGCGCCCAGGGACAGGGAACTCGGCACGGCGACGACCTCAGACTCACCCTCTGGACGGGGACCGGGGCCGGGGTGGGGGAGGGGAGTCGCTGCTTCGGAGGAACGACGGCGACCGCTAGAGCGCAGGCCGCGGACCCGACCGCGGCAGGCGAAGTGGGGTGGGGGGAGTGGAAACTGGGGAGGGTGGGGGAAGAGGGCAACGCGCAAGCGCCAAGGGCCGGGCGCCTCGGTGGACGCCGGGAGATGGAGTCCCCGGCGTGGAGACAAACTGGCGAAATGAGGGAAAAGTGAACTACGAATCCCAGGAGGACCCGCGCACGACCCTGGTGTCGCGAGGCCCCAGAGGAACACGCCTGGGGGCGGGGCACAGCGAGGCACCACCGGAAGCGGAAGTCAGGTCCGGCGTTCGGGGTCGGGGAGCCTGGGAATTAGGTGTGTTCACTGGGCTGAGGGGCCGGGCAGGGACGGGGACCGGAGGGAGACGGCGGACTGCGCTCCGCGCACCTTTCCGCTTCCGTCCCGGCGCGGCGCTGCAGTCCGAGACTGACTCCATCCCTGACCACCCCTCTGGGCCCTTGTCGCCAGTCAGACCCCACGTCCGAGTCAGTCCGCCACCGGAACCCCCTGACGGGTCCGTGTTTCCCCCGGACCTGGCAAGAGGCGGGAGGTGCGGCCGGGCTCGGAGCTGAGCGAGTTGGGTCGGATGTGCTTGGGCTAACCTGAGGTGGCGCCAGCCATTCTGCTGCTTGTCCCTTTGCACTTCTCCATTTCCTCCTAGAGCTTGGATGGAGCTTTCTGCCGCGGGCTTTAAGTGTATTCTTCGAACCTTGGTCGGAGTAATAGTGAGGGGCACCGTGACGTTATTTCATTTCACAGGTGCTCGGCATTCCACAGGTTTCCCTCCGCCTCCGCAGGGCCTCTCTTAACCCGGAGAGTAGTTTCCCAGCTCCAGAAAATGAACTTGTAGCGGGGGGCCACGTCGAGGGCCGCGAAGGGCATTGTGGGGGCGTTATGTAAAAGCAGGACCCCCAACCGACAGATGCCCCCGGGTCCTCGCGCTGTCCTGGCACGCGAGGCTCTGCGCGCAGACTTGGAGAGGTTCCAGGGCGGGAAACAACCTTGTGGGTGTTTTGTTGTTGTTGTCGCCACGCATGCGTATTCGTGCCGTGTGGCTGTTTGATGGTGTCAACTCTTCTGATTGGAATAGCGCCATTTTGCGGTACGGAAGCTATAAAGCAACGCTGACAGGAGCCTCTCCCCGCAGTATTCCAGAGAAATGTCACGTCTGTTTTTGTTTGGAAAGAGGAGACCCCGAAATAGGGTCGAGGAAGATTTAAAGGGCCGGCCTGATGTTTCTTAATGGTATGTGTTCCTGGATGGGAAAGTGGTTTCAGAAAGAGGCTGGCATATATATTGTTGGTGGGGTTTCGGGGGAGGAACTCTGGCCCTTTGCACAGCTGTCTCATGGAGTTTTTTTTTTTTTTTTTTTTTTTTGCGGTGCTGAGGATTGAATCCAGGACCTCATGCATGCTAGGCAAGCACTCTACCACTGAACCACATCTCCAGCCCCTCATGGAGTTTTTCTTTCTTTTTTTTTTTGGAACTGAGGATTGAACTCAAGGGTATTCTACCTCTGAGCTACACTCTCAGCCTTTTTTAGTTTATTTATTTATTTACTTACTTACATAGTGGTACCGAGGATCGAACCCAGGGGCATTCTACCTCCGAGCTACAACCCCAGCCCTATTTTATTTTTATTTATTTATTTCATTTTTTGTACTGAGGATTTAACCCAAAGGCTTTCTACCTCTGAGTTACACCCCCAGCCCTATTTTATTTTTTATTTTTGGAAATAGGGTCTCACTAAGTTGCAGAGGGCCTCACTACTGGCCTCGAACCTGCCATCCTTCTGTTTCAGCCTCTCAAGTACTGGGATTACAAGCGTGTGCCACCATGCCCCGCTTTTCTTTTTTTTTTTTTTTTTTTTTGGTACTGGGGATTGAACCCAGGGGCATTTTACCTTCGAGCTCCACCCCCAGCCCGATTTTTTATTCTTTATTTTGAAACAGGGTCTCACTAAGTTGTGGAGGGCCTCACTAAGTAGCTGAGGCTGACGGCAAATGCGGATCCTCCGGTCTCAGCCTTCCAAGTACTGGGATTACAAGCGTGTGCCACCATGCTCACCCCCACTTTTCATTAATTTATATTTATTTATTTATTTATTTACTTATGGTACTGGGGATTGAACCCAGGGGCATTTTTTTTTTTTTTTTTTGCAGTACTGAGGATTGAACCCAGGGGCATTTTACCTCCGAGCTACGCCCCCAGCTCTATTGTTTTATTCTTTATTTGGAAACAGGGTCTTACTAAGTTGTGGAGAGCCTCACTAAGTAGCTGAGGCTGGCTGCAAACCCGGATCCTCTGGTCTCAGCCTCCCAAGTACTGGGATTACAAGCGTGCGCCACCAAGCCCGGCTTTTATTTTTATTTTGAAACAGGGTCTTGCTAGGTTGATGAGAGTCTCACTACTTGCTAAGACTGTCCTTGAACCTGTGTTCCTCCTGACTCAGCCTCCCAAGTACTGGGACTACAAGCATGCGCCACCACTCCTGGCTTGTTTTTTATTTTGAAACTGGGTCTTGCTAAAGTGCTGAGGCTGGCTTCAAACCTGTGATCCTCCTGTCTCAGCCTCCCAGGTACTGGGATTACAGGTGTGTGCTACCATACCTGGTTTGTAGTTTTCTTTATTAACCTTTACTAAGGTACAGGGTATGTTATTCTAGGGGTCTGTGTTTTTACAAGTGATCCATGGCCCTTAGGCCCTGTGGAGCCCTCGGTTGTGGAGTCAGTTTGGGGGTGTGAGGGTTTTTGACTTGAGGCTACTTTTTTTCAGCCAAGCAGGTCTCTGGAGTTAGTGCTGGTCACCACTGGGGCCACCAGGGGATTGGGTTGCTTGTCTCATTCTTTCCTCGTCTACTCTTCATTTTCTCAATTCTCCCAAAAGCCATGTCCAGGCCATCCCTCATCACATTCACCCCAGCCACTGATCCCAGCGACCTGTGGAAGGATGGACAGCAGCAGCAGCAGCAGCACTCGTCACAGCCTGAGGAGCCAGAGACCACTCTGGATGGGGCTGCAGCCCGGGCTTTCTATGAGGCCCTGATTGCGGATGAGAGCAATGCTGCTGAACCCCAGAGATCTCGGCCTGAGCCTGCCCGGGAGAAAAAGAGGAAAAGAAGAAGAATGACGAGGGGGGCTGTAGCAGAAGCAGTGGCAGCAGGAGTATCAGGAGGACATGGACAAAGGAGCTCCCTTGAGGCTGAGGACAAGATGACCCAGTGGATACTCAAAGCAGCCCAGGAGGGGGACCTGGCAGAACTTCGAAGGCTGTTGGAGCCCCGCGAGGCAGGGGGAGCTGGAGGGAATATCAACGCTCGAGACGCCTTCTGGTGGACCCCTCTGATGTGTGCTGCCCGAGCGGGCCAAGGGGCAGCTGTGAGCTATCTCCTGGGCCGAGGGGCGGCCTGGGTAGGGGTCTGTGAGCTGGGTGGCCGGGATGCTGCTCAGCTGGCTGAAGAAGCAGGCTTCCCTGAGGTGGCCCGCATGGTCAGGGAGAGCCATGGAGAGACAAGGAGCCCAGAGAACCGGTGAGGAGAGGCTTAGCCCATACCCATCTTTCAGTGTGTTCTTCTCTTCTTGGCCACCCTACATCAGAAACCCTAGAATAGCTAAAGGGGGGGGGTCTCCTCATCCTCCAGCAGAGGTTAGATTCCTGTGTTTAAATCCTGATTCCAGCTGGGCGTGGTGGCGCATGGTTGTAATCTCAGTACTTGGGAGGCTGAGACAGGATTATTGAAGGTTCGAAGCCAGCCTTAGCAATTTAGTGAGGCTGTCAGTAATTTAGTGAAACCCTGTTTCCAAATAATAAAATAAAGCCGGGCGTGGTGGCGCAAGTTTATAATCCCAGTACTTGGGAGGCTGAGACCGGAGGATCTGGGTTCGCAGCCAGCCTCAGCTACTTAGTGAGGCCCTCCACAACCTAGTGAGAGCCTGTTTCAAAATAAAGAATAAAAAATTAGGACTGGGGGTGTAGCTCAGAGGCAGAATGCCCCTGGGTTCAATTCCCAGTTCTGCAAAAAAAAAAAAAAAAAATCCTGATTCCACTTACTTGGGAGCAACCTAATACCAGCATGTTTCAATTTCCTTATCAGAGAAATTAGGGTAAGAGCACCTTTCCTCCTAGTACTTGGGAAGCTGAGACAGGAGGATCGCAGGTTCACGGCCAGCCTCAGTGACTTCGACCCTGTTTCAAAATAAAAAAATAAAATCGGGCTGGGGGCTGCAGCTCAGAGGTAAAATGCCCCTGATACCACCAAAAAAAGAAAAAACATCTTTCCAATGGGACTGTGGGGCTGTTATTAGGATTCAGTTGGTTAATATATGTAAAGTGTCAGCACAGTGCTTGCCACATAGAATGTGCTATATGTTAGTTGTAGCTGGGAGCACTGGGACACGCCTGTAATCCTAGTGCCTTGGGAGGCTGAGGTAGGAGGATCCCAAATTCGAGGCCAGCATGGATAACTTAGCAAGACCCTGTCTCACAATAAAACAATAAAAAGGGCTGGGAATGTAGCTCAGTGGTAGAGGCCCAGTGTTCAATCCCCAGTACACATATGTGGTGTGCACATGTGTATTAACTAGTCATTCCTCCCTTTTTCAAGACCTTGTTAATAACTTTTCTTCCTCTCTCTGGGTTCTTTTTTTTTTTTCTCTCTCTCCCTCTCTTTCTATTGGGGATTGAACCCAGGAGCATTCTGTCCTCCAAACTACACCTCCAGCCCTTTTTTTAAAATTTGCGTGTGTGTGTGTGTTACTGGGGATTGAGCCCAGGGGTATTCCACCTCTGAGCTACACCCCCAGCCTTAGTTTATGTTCAGTTTGAAACAGGGTCTCACTAGGTTGATGAGAGTCTTACTACGTGCTGAGGCTGTCCTTGAACCTGCGATCCTCTTATCTCAGCCTCCCAAGTACTGGGAAATTGGTTATTTTGAAACAGGGTCTCACTAATTTGCTGAGGCTAGCCTCAAACCTGTGATCCTCCTTTTCAGCTTCTCAAGGACTGGGGTTACAGGCATGCACCAATGTGCTTGGCTTCCCTAGATTCTTTGTGTGTGTGTGTGTGTGTGTGTGTGTTACTGGAGATTGAACCCAGGGGCATTCTACCTCCGAGCTATACCCTCAGTCCTGTTTTATTTTTATTTTGAAACAGGGTCTCACTACATTGATAAGAGTCTCACTACTTGCTGAGGCTGTCCTTGAACCTTCGATCCTCCTGTCTCAGCCTCCCAAATATTGGGATTACAGGTGTGCACCACCAGGCCTGGCTTTTCTCTGGGTTCTTTATTGCTAAGTAAGGAGGGACTGAGGGCCTAGCATGTGTGAGGCCTTGGATTTAATCCCCAGCACCACAAATCAGAAACACTGGGGATATCAAGTGGAGAGGAAGGCAATTTGTTCCTTAGCAGAAAAGCTGGAGGGATTCTGGCCTACCCTGCCACCCCCTCTGAGACCTCGTCTCTTCCCCTTTCTCTTTCCTTGCTCTTAACCCTTTTCTTCTTTCTCTGCAGGCTCCCATCCCCTTCTCCCCAGTACTGTGAGACCTGTGATGCCCACTTTGAAGACTCCAACCACCGCACATCCACTGCTCACCTGCTGTCACTGGCCAGGGGCCCACAGCCCCCCAGCCTTCCCCTTGGGATGCCTACCTCCAGCCCTGGCTTTAGGCTGATGCTGAGGGGGGGCTGGGAGCCAGGAATGGGGCTGGGACCTCGGGGTGAGGGCCGCGCCAACCCTATCCCCACTGTCCTCAAGAGGGACCAGGAAGGACTGGGCTATAGATCAGCACCCCAGCCCCGAGTCACACACTTCTCAGCTCGGGATACCCGGGCTGTGTCTGGGAAAGAGAGAGCCCCTCGGGTGACCACGCTGAGCCGGAGGGAGAACAGAAGGCAAGAGGAGAAGGACAGGGCCTGGGAGCGGGCGCTGAGGACGTACATGAACCTTGATTTCTGACTGGTGAAATTTGACCCTGGTCTGCTTTAAGTTGGACCCTGATCCAAGACTGAACTTGGACCTCCAATTTGGGCCCTTCCACATCTACTTCCTGGGATCTGCCCAGGTCCAGACCCTCAGGTTTTGGTCAGTGGACTCTGCTGCTTTTGGGAGAGAGTTGAGAGCTGAGAAATAAATTTATTCTATTGTGATTTATTTGCTTTTCTGGAATAAATAAGTCCCTGGCGGTCTCCATTCATTTCCAGATCCTTGCCCCTGCTGGGAGTGCCTGACCTATTCTTTCAAATCCTTGAATTAGTAATTTCCATGCAATCTCTCCTCCCTAGGAAGGGTCCCCTGATCACTCCAGCCAGTTCAGTCACAAACATAAAGTCATATACCATGTGCGAAGAATACCAATAAAAGCCATTCCCAGCCCTCAAGGAGCTCGGCTGGAGGGAGAGACGGTCACGTGACCACGTCACTGCAGGGTGATAGGGTGTCAAAGAAGGCTCTCGGCTTCGGTTTTGCTGGAAAAGGCCATGGGTAGGAGGCCTAAGTTTATCCACCCTGTATGTTGTTTGAACTGGGGCCCACGTCTAAGTCAAAATTCTTCATTTCTCCACCTGAAAGTTCCCGAGGACAGGAAGTACATCCTATTTGTGTACTTTTCCTTTCCTTCCCACGCTTTGCTGCCCTCCCCCCATTGCCTGGTGCTCACACCAGACGCTAGGCACACGAAGAGCTCACGAAGCCCTGTGGAGGAGCAAAGAAGGGCTGCTCGAGTCGCAAAGCTCCCCTCATCGTTTTTCTTTCTGAAAAAGCCTTTCTTGAAGTCGTGGGCGAGAAATGAGCGGTGGGGGGTGCGCAGGGAACCCAAGGGCAGGGGCGGGCGGGCTTCGGGGAGCGCCGGGGCCTGGCGGGGCCTCGGGGCGGTGAAATTGAAGCCCTGGGTTTATATTCGGGTTCTGGCCCTCGCCGATCCGCACCACCGCCCCCGGCTCAGCGCGAGGACGGCGCGGGGGCCCGGGGAGGTGGAGCTGCAGGGTCCGCCCCGCGAGCCGCGGGCTCCGCCCCCGCCGGTCCCTCCCGGCCCGGTGCAGCTGCTTCCGGGCTCCGCGGCTCCGGGTGGCTCCGCGAGGCCGCGGCCCGGACGCTGGCCCCAGCAGCGGCCCCCGCGCAGCGCCCGGACGCCCGGGTCCCCACGTAGGCCCGCGCCGGGCCTCGGGACTGGGATCTCCGAGGACATCTCCCGCCTGACCTTGCGGAGTCCGCGTCTCTGCGGCGCCCTCGCGGGCCGGTGGGGCCACTTAGTAGGAATCACAGTCCCCGAAGTCAGGGGACGGACGCCACCGGCTGGACTTTGCTGGACGCCTTCAACCCACCTCCCAGCGGACTTCCTATTCCTCGAGCTCCCTTGGGGCAGCAGTTTAAGACTCCTCAGATCCAGGAGGACCGAAGGACCTTCCTGCCCCCCTCGATGGAGCACCAACTCTCCAATATGTGGGGCACCTTGGGGCGTGGCCTTGGTGAGTGAAACTTGGGGTACTGCCTGCTGGGAAGGAAATCTGGAAACAGAGAACACTGTGGGGGTGACCTAGGCCTTGCCAGACCCTGAGACAATTGAAATCTTGTGTGTGGGAGTGGGGGTGGTGAATGAATTTGGGTGTGCCTCCCGTCTTCACCCCCACTGAAAAGGAAACAAGCCACTTGTCACACTCCTGGCTGCATGACCATTCGGGGAGGCGGGGACCCCTTCCGAATTCAGAATAGGACTGCATCAACAAGCAGATAGCTGTCCTGAACCTCAACAGATTCTGCCTTCTGAGGAGACCCTGAGAGTCTAACAAGTGCCAGGAAGAGGCCCCAGATTTGGGGGGTTCATCACACACCCCGGCCATGTTCCTGCAAAGGCTTGGTGGCTGGCTACCTCGCCCTTGGGGCCGCCGGAAACCAGCGAGGCCTGATCCACCTGCCCCAGAACCCAAATGGGTGGACAGTTCCCCTGAGAACTCAGGGAGTGACTGGGACAGTGCCCCAGAAACCATGGGAGATGTGGGGCCTCCCAAGACGAAGGACTCGGGGACACGGAGGAGCCTTGGGGCTTCTCCAGAGCCAAGCAGGGAGCCCCAAGTTGAGCAGCTGGGGCACAAAAGAATGGATTCCCTCAAGAGGGACAAGATTGTCTCTAGCATTCAAGAGTCTGGGAGATTGGAGACTGGAGGGGCCATTCCGAAACTGGGATGGGATCCTGTGGATTCAGATGGCACCAGGAGACCTGGGGTGTCCCCTGATGGGGAACTGGGCGCCCCTGGGCCAGAAGCCCCAGTGGAGAAACCTGGCCGGCGTCAGAAGCTGCTAGGCTGGTTGCGAGGGGAACCAGGGGCTTCCCCACGGTACCTGGGGGGCCCAGAGGAGTGTCTGCAGATCTCCACCAACCTGACCCTGCACCTGCTGGAGCTGCTGGCCTCGGCCCTGCTGGCGCTGTGCTCTCAGCCGCTGCGGGTGGCTTTGGATGCGTTGGGCCTGCGAGGACCACTGGGCCTCTGGCTACACGGGCTACTAACCTTCCTGGCCGCCCTGCACGGGCTGCATGCCGTGCTGAGCCTACTCACCGCCCACCCTCTGCACTTCGCCTGCCTCTTTGGCCTCTTGCAGGCCCTGGTGCTGGCTGTCAGCCTCCGGGAGCCCAGTGGCGATGAGGAGGCCACCGACTGGGAAGGCGAGGGGTCGGGGAAGGAAGTCAAGGAACAGAGGGGGGCCCCAGGCAAGGGGCTGTGACTGTGGAGCGGGGTGGGGGGCAAAGGGTGAAGATAGTGTGGCCTTTAGGAGGAGAGTGGGGAGCAGTGACCCAGATTGTAAGCACAGGGACCTCAGGGATGGGGAAGAAACCCCAGCATGTGAGGGCGCAGAGCCCCCCTTCATACACAGGAGAGAACAGAGCTTTTGTGGTGTCTGTGTTTATGGATGGTGGGGCATCGCCCTTGGATTCACCAGCCGTTGTTACATTTTGCTTTTAAATTTCTCCTACTTGTAGTTTTATCTTTCCACCTCCACTCTTTAAGAGCCAAAAAATAAGTGTGATAGTGGAGAATAAAGACCAAAGGATCCTTTCTACCTCTCTAAACTCTCCATGGGTGGAGAAGTAGAGAGAGGCAGAACAGATCCCTATAGTATAAGGGTGGCTGGGAGACCCAAGGTATCCCTTGGATCCTGGAACCTGAGCCATCTAGGGTGGATTAGGGGGTCAGGATGGGGCCCACAGGGGATAGGAAGCTTGCAGGCGGATCTGGTACTCTCCTGAGCCAGAGGGAGTAGGGATGGCACAGGTGGCATTGATAAGAGGACCAGTTCCCAAGGGCCGGCAGTTCGGTCAGGCAGTGGGGGGAGCTCCGGAGCTTGTCCCCACTCAGAGGCTAGGGGTTTGCTCACTCAGCAATAAATAACTGTGTCACACTAAATCCTAAATATACCACTGTAATGTGAGAGGAACCGCCACTCAGTGTCCTTCCTGACGCCGTGCAACTGGGGGGTTAGAGGGTCCAGGGGAGCATGGAAATGGGGGGAGTGACATGGATGCCTGGAGACAAACCCAAGAATGAGATGAGGGTTGAAAAATCATCTTTATTACCCTTGAAAGGAAGTTGAGAGTCTCCAGCTTCTCCTCCCCCCACCAACCAGTTCCCACCATGTCCGTCTGGGGCACAGATGAAGTTGCAGGTCAGTTACTGGACAGCTCGCAGGCCTCTGTGAGGAGGGAAAAGAAAGGCAGTGCAGAGAGAGAAGCAAGGTTGGTGGTGATGGGGTGGGGAGAATGTGTTCTTGGTTCCCCTATGTCAAAGGGGTCTTGGAAGACTTTTCCATGCTGTGTCAGACCCTCTGCCCCCTTTATCCACTGCAGATTCAGAAACTTACCTTGTATTTTTGGTGGTACTGGGGATTGAACCCAGGGGTGTTCTACCACTGAATTATACCCCCAGCCCTTTTTTTTTTTTTTGCAGTACCAGGGATTGAACACAGGGGCGTTCTACCTCCGCGCTACACCCCCAGCCCTATTTTTTATACTTTATTTTGAAACTGGGTCTCACGAAGTTGTGGAGGCCTCACTAAGGAGAGAGAGAGAGAGAGAGCTGAGGCTGGCCGCGAACCCGGATCCTCTGGTCTCTGTCTCCCAAAGTACTGGGATTACAAGCGTGCGCCACCACGCCCGGCTCCCCCAGCCCTTTTTTATATTTATTTTTGTGGTACTAGGGATTGAACCCAGAGGCATTCTACCTCTGACTACACCCCCAGTGAGGTCTTTATTTATTTTTTTAAAACATGGTCTGGCTAGGTTACTGAAGCTGTCCTCAAACCTGCGAGCCTCCTGTCTCAGTCTCCCAAATACTGGGATTACAGGCATATGCCATCACTTCCTGCTCTTTTTTATTTTTTGTGGTGCTGGGGATTGAACTCTGGAGCATTCTACCTCTAAGCTATATCCCCAGCCTTATTTTATTTTTATATGGAAACAGGGTCTCACTAAGTTGCTGCGAGCCTCACCAGATTGCTGAGGCTGGCTTCAATCCTGTGATCCTCCTGTCTCAGTCTCTCAGTACTGGGATTTTTTTTTTTTTTTTTTTGGTTGGTACTGGGGATTGAACCCAGGGCATTCTACCGCCAAGCTACAACCCCAGCTCTTTTTATTTTTTGTTTTGAAACAGGATCTCACTAGGTTGTTAAGAGTCTCCCTACACTGCTGAGACTGTCCTCAAACCTGCGATCTTCCTGTCTCAGCCTTCTAAGTACTGGCATTACAGGGGTACACCACCACACCCAATTTACTTTTTTATTTTCAAATAGGGTCTTGCTAAATTTCCATCTGCTAGCCTCAAGCCTGCGATCCTCCTGTCTGAGCCTCCCAAGTACTGGGATTATAGGCGTGCACTACTGCACCCAGCTAAACCTCTTTTTTGAGTAGCCCAGTGCCCATCCAGGTTCCCTCAGGTGATGTCACAGCTCTTAGCCTTATCCCTGTGGCGCCATTATAGCCTGTGAGAAGCGGAGGTATCAACATAGCCACTCTGATGGTGTCTGCCTCTGGCCATGTTCTCTGGTGACATCACATGACCCTTTTTCACCCAGTACCCACTGAAGACTTGGTGAGTCCCAGTCTTCTTCTGGAAGACTTTAACCTCTCACCTTGATTCCTGGGAGTCAGTAAGAAGGCTTTGAAGTCCAGGCAGGAGGTCAGGGACTGGAATTCTTCCACACACTTCTCAGAAGGGTGTGGCAATCGATCTGGAAGGGCAGGGTACAGCCAGGCCAGTCAAAGACCCTGCTGCTGACACTACCCCTGGGAGGACCAGGCACCCCACCTCTGCCACCCCCACTCACTGTAGAGGAGAAAGCGCTGGTAACCCTGGCCCGTCTCTTTCAGCATAATTCCACTTGGGCATGAGCTGGAGAAGAGCTGGGTCTTCATGTCGGGGCGGCCTGGTAGGGCAGGGTGGGGTGTGAGGACAGAGATGCAGAACCAAGCTGGGGGGCGGGGAGGGAAGGGTTGGTGGGAGCCAACCTTCGGTTTTGAGATCTGTGCTTCCTTCAGTCAAGTGGTAAGTCCATTTCCGGGGCACGCACAACCCATTTTTCCTGCAGAGGTGGTGACAGCAAAAAGGAATGACACAGTGTTACCCCAGCCACAGAGGACCAGCTTTTTTCTTTTTTCTTTTTTTTTTTTGTGGTACTGGGGATTGAAACCAGGGGCATTCTACCTCTGAGCTACACCCCAGCCCTATTTTAATTTTTATTTTGGAACAGAGTCTCACTAAGTTGCTGAGGCTGGCTGCAAACCTGCAATCCTCCTGTCTCAGCCTCCCAAGTACTGGGATTACAAGCGTGCGCCAGCACGCCCAGCTCACAGGACCAGCTTTTTTCTATTTCATCTTTTTTTCCTGTGGAATTAAGGATTGAACCCAGAGGCATTCAATGTCTGAGCTATACCCCCAGCACTTTTTTTTCTGTGTTATTTTTGTGGTATTAGGGAATGAACCCAGGGGCATTCTACCTTGGAGCTACACCCCCAGCCCTATTTTATTTTTATTTATTTATTTATTTATTTATTTATTTAGGCACTGGGGATTGAACCCAGGGGCAGTCTACCACCAAGCTACACCTCCCCCAGCCCTATTTTTTTTTTTTTTGCAGTACCGGGGATTGAACGCAGGGGCGTTCCACCTCCGCGCTATGCCCCCAGCCCTATTTTTTATACTTTATTTTGAAACCGGGTCTCACGAAGTTGCGGAGGGCCTCGCTAAGGAGAGAGAGAGAGAGAGAGCGAGCAAGAGAGCTGAGGCTGGTCGCAAACCTGGATCCTCCGGTCTCCGCCTCCCAAAGTACTGGGATTACAAGCGTGCGCCACCACGCCCGGCTCCTATTTTATTTTTATTTATTTATTTTTTGTAGTACTGGGGATTGAACCCAGGGGAATTCTACCTCTGAGCTCCACCCCCAGCCCTATTTTTTATTCTTTATTTTGTTAAGTTGAGGAGGGCCTCACTAAGTAGCTGAGGCTGGCCGCGAACCGGATCCTCTGGTCTCAGCCTCCCAAGTACTGGGATTACAAGCGTGCATCACCATGCCCGGCTTTTTTATTTTTATTTTGAAACAGGGTCTCTTTAGGTTCTATCTCAGCCTCCCAAGTATTGGGATTATAGGCATATGCCACCATGCCCAGCTTTTGTGTGTGTGTGTGTGTGTGTGTGTGGTATTAGGGATTGAACCCAGGAGCATCCTACCTCTGAGCTACACCCTCAGCCCTATTTTTTATTATTTATTTTGAAACAGGGTCTCACTAAGTTGCAGAGGGCCTTACTAAGTAGCTGAGGCTGGCCGCGAACCTGCGATCCTCTTGTCTTAGCCTCCCAAATACTGGGATTACAGGTGTGTGCCACCTTATCCAGTTTCCATCTTTTTCTTTTTTTTTTTTTGTGGTACTAGGGATTGAACCCAGAGTCAATCTACCTCCGAGCTCCACCCCCAGCCCTATTTTTTATTCTTTATTTTGAAACAGGGTCTTGCTAAGTTGCAGAAGGCCTCACTAAGTAGCTAAGGCTGGCCATGAACCTGCAATCCTCGGGTCTCAGCCTCCCAAGTACTGGGATTACAAGTGTGCGCCACCACTCCCAGCTTTCTTTTTCTTTTTTTTTACGGTACAGGGGGTTGAACCCAGGGCATTCTACCTCCGAGCTACACCCCAGCCCTATTTTTTATTCTTTCTTTCTTTATTTTGTTACTGGGAATTGAACCCAGGGGAGTTCTACCTCTGAGCCACACCTGCAGCCCTATTTTTATTTTTTAGTTTGAAATAGGGTCTCACTAGGTTGCTGAGAGTCTTGCTACTTTGTTGAGGCTGTCCTTGAACCTGCTATCATGATCATCCTGTTTCAGCCTCCCAAGTACTGGGATTACAAGCGTGCGCCACCACGCTGGGTTCAGCCTCCATGTTATGTCATGCAGAAGTTCAGCCTTCTTTGGGTTTCAAGGTACCAAAAGATGGTTAAGCCCATTCTCTCTCCAGAGAGCAACTGGTAGAGCTACTGAATTCAGTGGGCCAAGAAGAGCTGGGCACTGTGGGCAGAGGGTGCGCGCATCAGCGCCTCTGCCTCCTCACCACTCACGTGCGGATGGTGGCGCGAAGCTGGAGTTGCGTCGGGGCAGAGCCAGCAGCCATGTTGAAGACAATGTTGTCCACAGGATCAAAAGTCGCCAACTCCTCCTTGGTGGGAGCTGCCCCTGCGATAAAGTACCACTGACCCAGGTGGGGCTCTGGGAACTGGAGAGACAGAGGGGAGCCAAAGAGGGCAGCTTGGTGATGGGTCCACCATAGAATCCCTCCAACTCAGCACAGCAAGATTTGGGGTGGAGGTACTGGCTGCCTTTTTCCACCTGAGGACTGGATCCATGACAAGGAGTCATTAAATAATTTTCCTCTTGGCCCATCCTCAGTCAACCTGGGTAACCACTGCTCAATTTGCCATGCCTCCACATTGATGGCTAGAGTACTGATTTTTTTTTTTTTTTTTTTGGTGGTACTGGGGATTGAACGCAAGGTCATTCTACCTCTGAGCTACACCCCTAGCCATTTTCATTTTTTTAAAATTTTGAAACAGGGTCTCCCAAAGTTGCTAAGGGTCTCACTAAATTGCTGAGGCTAGCCTCAAACACCATCCTCCTGTCTCAGCCTCCCCAGTACTAGGATCACAGGTGTGCACCACCACACCTAGCACTGATACTTTTCTTCATGCTTTCATCACCAAAACACTCATAACTTCTTCCTCCCTCCCCTTCCTAACGTGGCTACCAATGTTATCTTATCCTAAGATACCCACCTGAGACCCTCAGAGAGTCCACCCTCGGCTCCCCTGACTCAGCTCATACCTCTTTCTCATCCACTCCCAGCGCTGTGAGCTGACCGTGTTCAGGGCACTGGTAGATGGAGTTAAGGAGAATGCCGTAGAGGTAGAGCAGAGTGGCCCAGATTCGGTGGAACATCTTCAGTGGGAGGGAGCTGGAGCTCTGCGTGGGCGACTCGTGCCTTAACTGCTATCTTCACTGCCGGGCTGCCCAGTCCACTCTGCTTCCAGCCCCCCGTGCCTCGACCCTTGACCCTTTCACCTGCTAATAAGTAACTTCAACCTTGTTTTCCAACCCAAGCCTGGATTTCCTGCAGTGTGTGTGCTGCCTCCCCCTCTTCTGCATGTAACCATTCCAGGGTCTCTGGAGTTAAGAGGTGAGCTGGGCCTGCAGGTCAAGGCCTGTGGTTTTTCAATGCAGATCTGGGCTGGAGACCTGCTGTGTTGAAGGAGGTGACTCCATTGGGTCTTTCATTCATTCACTTAACAAACTCTTTTTGAGTCCCAGCTGTTTGCCAGGAACTGGCTAATCCCTGGGGACATAAAAGTGAGTAAGACACATCCCTGGCCTTGAAGAAGTCAGTATAGGAAAAACCAGCTTTGTAAGCAAATCATTGCAAGGTGACCTAAGCTCTTTAAAACAGGTATGAACCAGTCGCTGGGGCATGAATGGATTTCTCTGAAGTTTATAATTGGGGGAACTATGAACTCTGGCAAAGCTCGCTTACATATAAATGAGTTACTTCATTCAATGTTTATTACTACAAGAAAGAGGCTATATAATCTAGTTTTTGTTTGTTTGTGGTACTGGAGATTGAACCCCTGGACATTCTACCTCTGAGCTACACCCCCAGCCCCATTTTATTTTATTTTTTGTTTTGCGGTACCAGGGATTGAACCCAGGGGCATTCTACCTCCGGGCTGCACCCCCAGCCCTAGTTTTTTTTTTTTTTTTTTTTTTTTTTTG
>PVJS01021098.1:0-31867 GCA_004027185.1 Glis glis
CCTTTTTTTTTTTTTTTTTTTGGTAATGGGGATTGAGCCCAGGGCATTCTACCTCTGGGCTACACCCCCAGCTCTATTTTTTATTCTTTATTTTGAAACAGGGTCTCACTAAGTTGCGGAGGACCTCACTAAATAGCTGAGGCTGGCCGCGAACCTGTGATCCTCCTGTCTCAGCCACCTAAGTACTGGGATTACAAGCGTGTGCCACCATGCCCGGCTCTCCTTTCATTTTTTGAAATATTTATTCTTACATGTTTATCTGTGTACTTTTCTATTGACTTTACTCTGTAAATTAAAAAAAAAACAACTAACCAACCAAACAAACAAAAACCTGCTAGGTTTCTTAAGCAATGCATGAGTCTCTCTTTTCAATGCCTTCAACAACACTACCTACTACCATTCTTAGTTTTGACTGACTCGATAGAGGAAAAAAAGCCTCTTATTTTTTATTTTCTTAATGGTACTGGGGATTGAACCCAGGGGTGTTCTACCTCTGAGCTACACCCTCAACCCTATTTTATTTTTTAATTTTGAAACATGGTCTTACTTCATTGTAGAGGGCCTTCCTCAGTTGCTGAGGCTGGCCATGAACCTACAATCCTCCTGTATCAGCCTCCCAAATACTAGAATTACAGGTGTGCACCACCACACCTGGCTGAAGTCTCTTCTTTTGTTAAATTAATTTTTTCTTTACTGCTTATTGCTCATTTGTATTTAACCTTTAGTAAATGGGTTATTTAAATCCTGTGTTTATAAATCAGCTGGTATAGCCACTGCTTTTTCTCTTATTATTTTCAAAATGCTAATTATATATTAATGAGATCAACCTTTGGTTTATCATACATGTTGCAAATATTGTTCCCCAGTCTGTCATGTACCTTTTGGTCTTCTGTTGCGTTTTGTCTTACAAAACCTCTTGCTCTTTCATATTCAAGTCTTTTCCCTTTTCCTTTATAATTTTTGCTCACGGGACATGTTATGCTTCCAAATACTTGTATACCACTAAATTATATAAATATTCACCCCTATTTCTTTGTTTTTTAGTTTTATTCTCTAGCCTGAGCTCTCCTTCTTATCAGCTAAGTGACCTTGGGCAGGTTCTCGGTTTCATTATTAGTAGAACAGGAACAGTGGTTGTCACCTCCTGGGTTGCTAAGATGATTTAATAAGGCCAGACGGGTAAAGCCCTTACCTCAGTGCCCAGCCAGTGCAAGGCTAGAGTGCATTTCGGTTATTATCCATTACTAATATCATCCCTTACATCTTTAGTAAGCTATAATTAATTCTAGCCCAAAGAAGGAAGTTGCCATCTAATTTAATTACCTTTCTTTCTGATAGTTCCTTTATTTTTGCAACAATTCAGTGAAACAATCCAATTTCAAAGATATGAGAAAAAAGAAAAAGACAGTGTTCTTAGGAAGACCCCACCCCCACCCCCTGCCCAGTGCTGGGGATGGAAATCAGGGCCTCGCACATTCTAGGCAAGTGCTCTACCACTGACCTAAATCACAACCCCTTTTTGTTCTTTTGTTTGAGACAGGGTCTTTGCTAAGTTGCCCAGGCTGGCCTGGAACTTGCAATCCTCCTGCCTCAGCCTCCCGAGTTGCTGGGATGACGGGCATGGGCCACCACACCTGGCCTTAGGAAGATTTTTTAAAGGAACTACTCATTGTTGTGTTTCTAGCTCACTTAGTGGTCCCACCTTTAAAATACCACTGACCAATTGTAACCATAGTGAGTCTTGCACATAAGAGTGAGAAAGAGATGAAGAGGCACACAGAGGGTGGTGTGTGTGTGCACATGAGTGGGTGTGCACACAAGAGTGTGCGTGCACACATGCTCGGGGATAAGGACAAGAAAAAAGGAGTATCATTATTTGGGCCAAGGTGTGCTAATGCATATTGTCCAGTACCATTAAGAAGAAAGTTATTTGGGGGGTGGGAGGAACCAATGTAAGAAATCACATCAATAACATTGTAAATGGGACAGAATCTACCACGATTCCATTATTTTTCCATTCTGGGGCTGTTTCGCTATATGAGCCCCTGGCTGAAGTTATACTTAAGCAATTCATTCATTTTGTGATCTCCAGGTACCACTGGAATAGTAAGAACAGCTGCGATAAACTGTTAACCAATGCCTAAAAATGGACTGGTAGACTCATGATACAGCCTCTGTCCTCTTTACCAACTGGCTCTTGGGGACACAATGATGGCTGCACTTCACTCTGTGACAGACACAGGAAATCTCAAAGACCCGGACATGGTCTCCTAAGGCTCCCTGGAGCAGGGCACGGAGGTGCACACCTGTAAGCCCAATACTTGGGAGGCAGAGACAGGAGAATTACAGATTTGAGGCCAGTCTCAGAAACTTAGCAAAATCCTGTTTCAAAATAAAAAATAAAAAGGGCTGGGGCATAGCTCGGAGGTAGACTGCCCCTGGGTTCAATCTCCAGTACAAAAAAAAAAAAAAAAAAGTAAGAAAGGATCCCTGGTTTATCCAAACAGCTGAAAACTTTCTGCATGTTTTATCACTTCTATTTTTTAAATATCAACAGTCCCCTTTTTTAGCATAAGAAAAAGTGATTTGCCCACTGCTCTTTGAACCCAGTTCACAAGAAAAGGGACAGTTTATTTTGGGTGGTTGAAAGCAGAGAATTCAAACAGTGCCCAAGTAGAGCCCATAAAAGATGCAATATCACCTTCCCTGAGTGTTTCCCAACTTCAGTTTACACTCAGAACGAAGTGCTGTTTGTCTAGGGGAAAGCCCACGGGGAAAGTTCAGAAGTCCTGTGGGAAGCGGGAGGATCTATGAGTATTTGTTCCTATCCCAGACGAACCGAGCAAAGCCACAACACTGGCAGAGCCAAGAGGGTCTTGGCTGTTCAGCAGGACCAAGCCAGAGAGGAGGCCACTCCGTAGACGTCAGCGCCGCATGCGTGCCGTGCGGAGTCCACAGGGCAAGCCTGACCTCATTGCTAATGACCGTGACCACGATGCCAATTTCCTGTAGGGTTTATAATCAGACCTCCTATAACCATGCAGACAAGTCTTAAAACACAGGCACGCCCACAGAAACCCATAACACCATGTTAGAACAGTAAAGACAGCTTCTGTATGGGATTTCTGCAAGCAAAAATCACAGACCTGAGTCACGGAACCCTGAGTCACAAATGATACAGATCTTTGAAACATTAACGCCCTTGGGTCTCCATTACTTGCATATAATCTCTCCCTCTGGGAATGGCAGCAATAGACTCAAAGCTACCATGCTGTGTCCTGGGAGCCGGGTAACCAAAGCAATTTTCCCTCTGCAGCAAGGCCCTGATAGCACAGCACGAAAGGAGAGAAACCAAGAAGAAGGGAAAGTGCAACTATTGGTCATATGCAACATTGGATTACTGAAGAGGCACAGGATAAAACATGGTGGGCTGTGTCCTAGTCAGTGGGAGAATGAAACGGCGGCATATCCCCCGGGTGGTTTACAATCTGCACCAAACAAGACAGACACACACAGGACATGGCTGTGTAAAACACTACACATGGTGATGCACAGGCTAGACCTGGCCCGGGCGCAGAATGTTTCTGTTTTTTCTAGAGTAATTACAGGGAAAAGTATTTAAGATCTGAACACTGCTATAGTTTGGATCTTCAATGTCCCTAAAGGCCCATATATTAAAGGCTTGGTCCCAGGGTGGTTATTGGGAGAAGGTGGATCTTTTAAGAGGTATGGCCTAGTGGGAAGTCCTTATACCACGGGGGGAATGCTCTTGAAGGGGACTATGGGACCCCAGTCTCCGCTTCTTCTCTCTCTGTGCTGCCTGGCCAAAAGAGGAGAAGTTTTGCTCTACAACACACCCCTGCCATGATGTACCTTGGGCCTCACCCAAGGCCCAAATCAATGGGGCCAATCCATCCCAAACTGAAAACTTCCAAAACTATAAGCCAAAAGAAACCCTTCCTCTTTATAAGCTAGTTATTTCAGGTACTTTGTTATAGTGATGGAAAGCTAACTAACACAAACACAATAAAAATTTTATCAGTCAAAACAGAGCTCCCGATTTTCCTGATTTTCCCTTCTCCTTTCTCCTTGGAGTTATGAGTAGAAAAAGAAAAAAAAATCCTATTTGTGACTTGGAATTCCTGGGTCTACCCCTTTGTGAGGGTGTTTTTCCACTTCTGAGCAAGGCTGACAGCCACAGCGATTTTGATGAGTCTGGACTTGGCAGGTGGCCCGGCTCCAAACGGAGCACCTGGATGGTGCAAGATCAGACAGGTTCTACACACATAACTCAAGGTGAAGCATGCCTAACTCAGATGAGGCTTAAGGGCATTCCTTACTCAAAAACCTTCGGTGTGTGGAAGCACAGTGCTCAAAAACTGCTGTATGTAGTGACTTTAGACCAAGTTTAACTTAAATAATCAAAAACTACAGAGTTCAGATAAAGGAATTAAGGCATTAAGGCCTGACTTGGTGATGGAAGATTTAATTTTTAATCAACCGCGGGAGTTTGCCGTGAAGGGCCTGGTAAAAGGAACCCGAGAACTGGGGCCATTTTCCATGGTGGCTTCCAAGAACTATCAGTGTCCAGTCCTTGGCCATCTCGCTTGCAGAAGGGCACAGGGTGACTCACCCAGGCAGATGTTTCCACCCAGGGCAGCGCTGGGACTGGGCCTGAGCTTAGCTCGTCTTCTGTTGCTGGATAAAGTGGCTGACTCATTGGGGAGGAGGGGGTCACATGACCTACTGCTGCCCTCGGCACCAGTGCCCAGGATAAAGGAGAAAAGAAAGCAAGCCATCTCGCCTGCGAGGACTGTCGCAGACAGAAAACATGTGGGAGTTCCTAGAGAGGGTGTCTTCATGTCACACAACTACTGACGAAGTACAGCTTCCTCATCTTCTCAATGGTGCCCCCCCCCCCCCGTCTTCGTCTGCTAACACAGCGGACTCAGCTCAGCATCTCTTCTGAATTGGGAGCACTCGGGGGGAGGTTAAGACAAAGCCCAAAACACAGCCAAGGATTTGGGGTCCTAGAAAACTAATGACAGGAGAAGAATGTTCTTCGTCATTTTTCTGGCTAGGTTCCACGCCAGAGCACTCTGGTGTGATTTCCTCTTCAGGATGAGAGAGGAGAGAGAAGGGACTGGGAGGGAGCAGAATCCATAAAACCTTCCGTAGCATCCATCACTGTCATCGACTAAACCCACATTTACCACTGATTTCCACTCCCTCACAGATAGCAGGATCTCGCTGCACCTCAGTTTTCTCATCTATAAAGTGGGGACACTAATAGTTTCTATCTAACTGGTGCATTTTTATCGGATATGTTAATTTTTGTATACTTTTACTGGTGCATTATATTCTTACATCACAATGAAGTTCAGAGTGATAGAGACATACACGCACATAGCACTTGGTGAGCTTCCCCCTGGATTCCACCCTACTCCCTCCCCTTCCCTGTTCATGATCTTGAGATTGGTATTCATAGTTTCATATATGTACATGATGTCCATGCAAGTGTTTTCTTCACTAATTCTGTACTACATGTAAAGGGACCAGCACAGTGCTGGGAACTAAGTTTTCAGGACGATTGTTGTTACTGTTATCTACCCTGCCAAACGCACTGAATTAAGTTACATGATGTTTCTGAGCACGAACAAATTCTCTAAATAGCTGTGGACAGAGAAAGGAAAGTGTGAAAGAAGGTGGAGTAGGGTAGGATGAAAAACAGGAGTGAAGGTAAGAACAAATAGAAACATACATCAGATATTATATATGCTATCTGGACAAATATACACAAACACACTTTTTTAGAAAATTAACAAGATTAACTTAGCTCATTTATTTTGGATGTCTTTATAGACTAAATTTTCTTTTCTTCATTTTTTTTTTTGGTACTAGGGATTGAACCCAGAAGAGTTCTACTTCCAAGCTATACCCCCAGCCCTATTTTATTTTTTATTTTGAAACGGTCTTGTTAAGTTGCTGAGGCTGATGATGAACCTACAACCCTCCGGTTTCAGCCTCCCAAGTTACCTGGATTACAGGTGTGCACCACCACACCCAGCTGACATAGATGAAACTTTTCTTAATTGGACTCCACTTGTCCAGTTCTCTGGACTCACCAATGCTCTCTCCTCCATCTGTAACCTGCACTGATGCAGGCCCACCGCATGCCACGCCTCCGCAGCTGGGAGACTGCTCCCTGGATTCCCGCCAGCTCAGTTATGTTTTTATAAAGGGTCAGTTGTGTCTGCTCCTAAACTGGTTTCTGTCAGTAACACTTCTCTATAATTATGTAATCTAATTAAAGAGAGTTGCTGATTCTAAGACAACTTGGTTGAATATTTAGAAAGAACTTGATAGGTGAGCCGCAAAACGAGTCATCAAGTCAGGTATGGGTGAGACAATCTATAAGAGACTACAAGAGAAAAATAAAAACCTGGAAGACTTCTGTATTCAGGTTTTTTCATACCTGTCTTTTAGGATGGCATACATCATTTATAATGCATCCCTACTTGAATGATTTTCAAACAGTCAATTATTAATGCTTCTAAAACTACAGGGAAAACTTTTATGGTTTAAGCCAAATAGCTAACACTTATCAAATGTTTCCTCCACGCAGGACCCTTGCTGAGTATCTCATATACATAACCTCGTTTCCTCCTCTGAATCTTTCTAATAAGGAGGTGCTGGTATTACGGGCCATTATCACACAGTTGGGAAGTGGCAGAGACAAGATTTGAGCCCACAAAGTCTGACTTCATAACCTGTGCTTTTAACGATTAGAAATTTGGCCTCATTTAAACAGAGCACTTAAATAGAAAAATACTGGACCAATAAGATATGCTAGCACAAATTAATACTGTAGACCTCTGCTGAAAAATGGGTTCTATTTGGGCTATTGCTGGCTTTGAGAATGTTAATTTTGATGCACATATGTTTCTTCTCCTTACTCTTCTTGCTTCAGCTAAGCAATGTGAAACAAATGGTTTCTACCTCTGAGCACACAAAATCCCCCATTGTGGGAACAAATACAACATGGCGGGCTCCCCACAGCAGAGTCCCCAGTCTGGAGGCGCTCATCTGTTCTCCTACACTAAAAGGTAACGTGAGCACAATAAGAATCAGACGTACAACCTTTCTCCTAAGTTGTAGGGTATTAACGCCTGAAAACACATGGCTTCAGCAAATTTCAGCAATGGTCCATATGGTGAGAATTGTTATATAATGTCTAAGTCAACAGTTTAGACTCTCTCAGGCCAGGGAATGTGTGCATCCACATTGACCCCCCAGCTATGCCACCTCCAGACAGGTTTTTATATCTGGTATGAAGATTTATACAAAACCAGGAAGGAAATAAAAACCAAGGTTACTGGAAGTCACCGTTCTCTACCAACATGGTACATTTTAGGAAGTAATTTTAATGTATTGATTCATTGTCAAGAATGTCTTCCTTGCAATCAGCAGTGATTTAAACATTTACAAAAACTCTCAGATTTACTAGGACCAACTATAATATAATTTTATAGTTTCCAATGTGAGTCTATGTGTGTTTGCATGCATATATGAGGTCGGGGAGAAGATAAGGGTTCATGCAGAAATGCCATGAGTTCATGCAGAAATGTTGCAGGTGCTCAATTCTACACGGTGGTTGTTGGTTTGTTTTCTTAGTCTTAGCACAAGGATATATATGCTTCAGACTCAGAATTATCTGCAAGAGCAATCATTAAGAAGTCAAACAACAACAAATGTTGGCGAGGATGTGGGGAAACTGGGTCTCTTCTACACTGTTGGTGGGATTGCAAACTAGTTCAACCACTATGGAGATCAGTGCGGAGATTCTTCAGAAAACTGGGAATGGACCCACCATATGACCCGGCTATTCCACTACTGGGTATCAAACCAAAGGGACTGAAACCAGAAAACTACAGTAATATATGCATACCCATGTTCATAGCAGCACAATTCACAGTGGCCAAATCATGGAACCAACCTAGGTGTCCAATCAACAGATGAGTGGATTACAAAATTGTGGGAAATACGCACAATGGAATTCTACTCAGCCATAAAGAAGAACAAAATAACATCATTTGCAAGAAAGTGGAAGGATCTGGAGAACATTATGTTAAGTGAGATCAGTCAACCACAAAAAAAGAAGGGACATATGTTTTCATTAATATGTGCAACCTAAGGAGTAGTAGGGTCACACAAGGGACTCTGGTTGATAATGGAGAACCCTCAGCGGAACAAGGGAAGTGGTACAAGGGAAGGGGGAGGGCAAGAAAGAAGGGGATTAATGGAATTACTATCATAAACAATATGTACATGTGAAAATATACCAACATCATTCTTGGTACTTCATACAGGTGGAGGGAGGCGGGGGGCACTAAGAGCTGTGTGCATATATGTTAACATCAAATAGATATTCATTGCAATGTAAGACTCCAATGCACCAATAAAAGCACGTTAAAAAAAGAGAATTATCTGCAAGACAAACATTATTATGACTACCTAGCCAAAATGTAATGAGGGGAAGACAATATGTTTAAAATGTAAAATACCTTAAAGCATGATCGAATGCAAGGCAAATGGCTTAACAAGTGAGCCTTTGATTTGCCTCTGAGAAGTCCACTGGCACAGCTGGGCAGTCTGCATAAAATGTCTGATTTGTTTTTTTATCAGAGAGCTGAAGGGGACCAGATGAGGAAATAGGGACCCACGAAGGTTATCTTGCCCAAAGACTAGCAGACTGTGGCAAAACCAGGTCTCAGAAACCTCAGTCCAAAGCATTTTTCCCCCAAAGTACTGATGCTACTACCCTGATTACTGCCACAAGGAGACAATGATAAAGATTGAGTGAAAGTTTCTTATGGGGCAGGCGCTGTATTATGTACTTTATATGAGCAAGTCATTTAGTCCTGAAATCAACCCTAGGAGATTATAACTATTTTTTGCCCTTAATTACCATATGGAGAAACAGAAGCACAGTGAGATGCAGTAACTTACACAGAAAGAAGGCAGTGGGGCCAGGATCGAACCCAGACAGTCTGATGTAAGAGCCCACGTCTCAATTCCCACCAACCCACCATAATGCCTGTGTCCATATCAGAGAACTGTTATGTTTCTAAACAGACACATCTGAGACTGGAAGCTCTTGCTATAGCCCCCCCCACATCCCTCACCCCCCTATGGTACTGGAGATCAAACCCAGGGGCTCTCTACCCCTCAGCTACATCTCCAGTCATTTTTATTCTTTACTTTGAGACAGAGCCTCACTAAGTTGCCAAGACTGGCCTCAAACTTGCAATCCTCCTGCCTCAGCCTCCCAAGTAGTGGGATTACAGGCATGCACCACTGCGCTCAGCTTCTTGCTGTAGCTTTTAATAAACAGCAAAATGTAATTGAGAATTTAACATTTTCACACGCCACATGAAACTTGAGAGCTCTTGCCTCCCTTGGCTCTCCCATTCCATTCACTTATCCCTCTCTCTCCACCCCCCCCACCAGTTTTGAGAGCTTCTTTGAAAGCCCTGATTCAGTATCAATGATGCCATTATTCATGGAGCCTGACAAATAGGTCGCTTTCAGGAAATATGTGCTTCCCCCTCTCCATTTCCCCTATTTCCCACCAGAGAATGAATGCTTCTATCTTAATGTTTCCATTCACAATTAAGAACTGCTATTTTTTTTTAAATGAAGGAAAAGGAAATCAAATGTGTATGGAAACCAATCCATTCATCTACTGGTAATGCATTTATCAGGCAGATTATTTATTTGTTTGTTTATTTATTTTTTTTTTTTTGCAGTACTGGGGATTGAACCCAGGGGCATTCTACCTCCAAGTTTTACCCCCAGCCCTATTTTTTATTCTTTATTTTGAAACAGGGTCTCACTAAGTTGTGGAGGGCCTCACTAAATAGCTGAGGCTGGCCGTGAACCTGGATCTTCCAGTCTCAGTCTCTCAAGTACCGGGATTACAAGTGTGCGCCACCACACCTGGCTTAGGCAGATTATTTATAATGGATGAAAACATTAAGGAAGAACAAACAAGAATTTTACTTTATTTGCTAAGAGAGTCACGGTATTTATACAACAATGGGGATATCTAAAGAATAAGAAAATTTCCCCCAAACTCTGTAAATATACATTGCTCTATGAGACGAGACCCTATTTCAGGGCTAAATGGAACATTACTATTCGATGTGATCATGCAACTAAAACTTTAGTAAAACTTAGGCTATCAGTGCATTACAAACATTTTTATCCTTTGAAATATTTTTGAACATACTATTTGTAATGGAGAGCTACAGAAATCTTAATTTTCACAACTGAATTTTATCATCTTCATTTTACATGATGAAGTTATATCTATTTTTTTTAATTTGTCCTCTATGCTGAGATGTGTGTGATGCACTACAGGAGCTGAAGTGGTCTCTGTGGGTAACATAGGAGATGTGATTCCAGGAGATATAGAAAAGGAAAGAAAAAAATGATCTTCCTTAAGCATTATTTTAACCACATAACTCCAACAGCCCCAATTTTTTTTCCTTATCAATATAAACTGCTCACTTTAGCTTTGGGAATGTCCTTTCATCTGGCCTCAGTCAACGTGTATCAATATGTCTCCCACAGCATCTCCCAAGACACACCTATACCAGACCAGTACTGGGGATTGAACCCAGGGGCATTCTACCTCCAAACTTTACCCAGCTCATCCTATTTTTGCATCTTCCCTTCTGGAAAAGTCAAATTAAGTATCATGCCTGGGCACCTCCCATTAATCGGCACATAAAGCTACCTAGTTAACCCCTATAACAACCTTATGACATAGATATAGGCATTTCTATTTGATAGAAAACAAGTTATACCTTCAAGAAATTAAAGAAAATCCTATGCTTTGTTTATTCATTTTAGATTGAAAATTGCACACATTTATGGTGTACAAAATAATGTTTGATATATGCAAACACTGTGGAATGGCTAAGCCAGGTTAACAACTGCGTCAAATCAAATACGTATTTTTTTTCTCCTATGCTTAACTTTTTTGCCCAGTTTCACTCCTGTTTCTCTGATGGCTTCCCCGTCCACTACAACCTGTCCAAGTTTTGTCTCTTCTTGGATTTTCTATAGCACTTAAAACTTGTAAATTTTAGTTTCAATATTATCTCAAAGCCAGGTGTAGTGGCGCATGCTTGTAATCCCAGTACTTGGGAGGCCGAGACAGGAGGATCGCAGGTTCGCAGCCAGCCTCAGCTACTTAGTGAGGCCCTCGTCAACTTAGTGACACCCTGTTTCAAAATAAAGAATAAAAAATAGGGCTGGGGGTGTAGCTCAGAGGTAGAATGCCCCTGGGTTCAATCCCCAGTACTGAAAAAAAAGTATTATCTCAAAATGTTGCTTGATATGCATTTCTTTTGCTTTCCAACTTATCTTTTGATTTCTCAAGGGCTTCCTGGGCTATAAATACTGCAGGAGCCTCAAGAATACTTAAGGAACTAGAACTGAGACTTTCTGGCTTCCTGGGCTATATAAGTAGGACCAATCAGACACTGGGCTGAGACACAGAATGGGCGGTAAGAAGTCTTAAACCAGAGGGTGGGAAAGGTAGACTTGGCTATACAATAAAGGACCTTAAAGCCAGGCGTAGTGGGGTATACCTGTAATATCAGTACTTGGGAACCTGAGATAGGAAGATCGCAGGTTCGAGGACAGCCAGGGCAACTTGGTGAGACCCTCAGCAACTTAGGGAGACTCTGTTTCAAAATAAAAATAAAAAAGGCTGGAAGTCTACCTTGGAGGTAAAATGCCCCTGAGTTCAATCCCCAGTACAAAAACAAAAACATTTAAAATAAAAAAAAAAAAAGATCTTAAATGTCATCCAAGGAGTATAGATTTTATCCAGTGGGTGGAAGGTTCCTGGGAAGTACTTGAGGATTGCAGGGGGACAGCTCCAGTGGAGGAAGACCCATCTGGTTGTATCCTGGATGACATCAATTGAAAAGGGGGAGAAACCGGGCTTTGGATAGCTACAGGATTTGCTCACATCTGTCTTTGCAACTGTATGAAATGTTTTAGTTTTGTTGTTGATTTAAATCTAAAAGCAGGCATCCAGCACAAAATCCATATGGTGCTAACAATCAAGACAAACTGCTCCCGGCTCCACAGGATTTATCACCGAAAGTCCCCAAAGGATGATAAAACGACAATTACAACCAACATTAAGGACTAGCTATTCGTTTTAATAAAATATGTAGCTGAAGTGGCAGGAATGATACCTGGGAAGGCAGATTTACCCAATGTGAGCGGCTAAAGGGCTCTTCCTAGCTGACAGTGATTAACTTTAGAGAAGATTATATATCAAGTAGGTTCTCAACAAGTTTGCTTTATAAGTGGCAAGGAAAAAGCTAACAATAAACAAAAGTGAACTTTCTACAAGCAAGCAACTTCCTCTTACCTATACATCTTTTTTTTTTTTTTGCGGTACCGGGGATTGAACCCAGGGGCGTTCTACCTCCGCGCTACACCCCTGGCCCTATTTTTTATACTTTATTTTGAAACCGGGTCTCATGAAGTTGCGGAGGGCCTCACTAAGTAGAGAGAAAAAGAGATGGGGGCGGGGGCTGAGGTTGGCCGCGAACCCGGATCCTCCGGTCTCTGCCTCCCAAAGTACTGGGATTACAAGCATGCGCCACCACGCCTGGCTTCTATACACCTTTTAAAACCCATATTTTTGTTTTTTTCTTCCCCCAGACTAAATCAGAAGGTAATTCGGCTGATGCTGCTACAAGCAGAAATAAGGAGTAAACACTCATTGAGGTGAAGTGCATCTAGTTCAATGGCCCTACTGTGCAACATGGTGACTAGTTAATAATAATATACTGTATTCTTGAGAATCTCTGAAAATAATTTAAGTGTTCTCACCACAAATAAGTATGTGAGATAATGTTAATTAGCTTGATTTAGCCATTCCACTATATATATATTCCAAAACACCATGGTATACGTGATAAATATATGCAACTTCTGTCAATTAAAAAATAAACAAGTACAAAAATATTTGGTGCTGGATGCGGTGGTACGCGTCTGAAATCCCAGCTACTCAGGAGGCTGAGACAGGAAGATTGCAAATTCAAGGCCAGGCTGGGCAACCTGGCGAGACCCTGTTTCAAAATAAATAATAAAAGTGGCTGGTGATGAAGCTCAAGGGTAGAGCACTTGCCTAGCATGTGTGAGGGCCTGGGTTCAGTCCCAGTACCACACAAAAAAGGGGGGGAGGAACAATCAGAGGGGATTGCCTCCCTTCTGAACTAAAGTCATTATGACCAATGCCCAAGATCCACCTAAGATCATATGTAATAAAACAGCAGTCGTGTGTCGCGTGGAACAGGGCTACATGCCTCTACGGCAGAACGCTGGCAAATGTGGGGCTGGGAGACAGCATTTCCCTGAGGAGCATGTGACTGTGTTCATATGGCCACGGGTTGCTTAGGACACTCAGGGCCTACATAGATCCCAGAAGCCACCAGCATCTGTGCTTCCATATACAGAGCAGGAATCATGCTGAAAGTCAGTGACCAGGGAGACCTCCCTCCACGTGACCCTCAGGACAGCGGTCATTTATAACTTAAGCTGGTTCCCTGTCATCTCCGATCCATGGACTACCTGAAGATAACGACGCCCCCTCTCCAGGTAAAGGACTGGAAAGTCAGTAAAATCGAAGACACCAGCCACTGCTGCTCAGCAAGGGAGCGGGCAGAGCCAGATTCTGAAATCCAATCTTATTGACTTCCAAACCCAGTGTCAGAATGTGAAGGAGTGGGTGTGAATCATGGGGGAAAAACAAAATTCCAGAATAATTAGAGAAAACAGACGTAATGGAAGAAGAGGCCAGAGACCCACTGGAAAGAGAGTCAACTTACCGGCATACTTTGTAGTGTTAGATTCATCCATGGACCAAAAGCAATAATCAAAGGCAAATACCTAAATGAAAGAAAAAACATTAAACTTAAAAATTACTTAACTTCTAATGAGTAAATCAGGCTGCAAATAATAATGATGATGATGATTCACTGATGAAGATTAGGATACTCGTAAACATCTGATGGAAAAAAACCTGCAAAGGGTTGGGTGCTTTTATTAATCCTGAAGTTTCTTTTTTACTAAATTTATGGTTACCTTCCTGTATCAGAGTAAGTTATATAGGAAAATTACTATGTATTCGGAATTCAAACATCCAGATATCTTAACCAGATTTACAAAAAAAAAAAACCAAACAACATTTAGCTGGGTATGGTGGCACACGCCTGTAATCCTAGTACTTGGGAGGCTGAGACAGGAGGATTGCAGATTTGAGGCCAGCCTCAGCAACTTAGTGGGACCCTGTTTCCAAATTAAAAAAAAAAAAACATATAGGGCTGGGGGTGTAGCTTGGGAGGTAGAATGCCTCTGGGTTTAATCTCCAGCAGAAAAAAAAATTAATGAGAGGAAAAAATCCCAGTAACTTTCTCTTCCAAATCCACTGTTCCAGTATCTGCTGAAACCTTCTTGTTGGATCTCCCAAGGCTTCTCAGGTGACACTAAAATGGTAAACTTTCATTTAAACCAGTTCCTTCTAGCTTTTCATGCTCTTGTTTTAGCATAGTGAAGCTTGAAATGCCCCAATCTTGGACTCTTTTGCCCTCATGCTTCAACAAGTAGTCCCTAGCCAAGTACTGCTAATAAATCAATAATTCACTTTTGCATGCGTTAACTTTCCCTACAGCTACTGAACACCTACCATACACCAGGAACAACTGAGGCTTCCTTCATATAAGGGCTCGCATCTAACCACTATTTCCATGCACAGCACTACCACCTGTGTTCCAGACATGATTATCAGATGCACGGAGCGATGTTGCCCAAAGTGTGTTCCAAGCAACCGTAGTTTCATGAGACAGTACATGGAAAAAAAGGTTAAGCCATCTGGAAATGGTATACATATTACCCTAGTTGAGATCCTCAGTGCAACTATTAATATTAAAAGCTCTGAAATTTCTCCAGCAAAGAAATCCATTTAATTGGTTAGTTTTTTATTTCTCCAATTAATTTTGGTGAGGAGATCCTTTTTTGGGGTGAACACCTATTAACATGCCTTGAGACTAGTGTTTCTCAGTACAACCTAAGCAAACTGGCCCAGATGACTCAGTGGCCTCTTTCCTGGGCTCCTTACAGTCCCCAAAGTAGATTATAAACCTCCTGTGAACAGGAATCCTTTAATGCTTAATAATTTCCAAGGGATCTTAAGTGTGGTGCAAACACAACACACGCTCTTTGCAGTGCGATTTGAGACTGGCCATGGTGAGGCCCTTCCAGCCTCTCTCCCGAGTTCCTCGTGCTCCAGTGGAATTTGTCTCCATCTTGGAATTACGGGGTATAATTCCACCCCTGTCCCTGTTCTCTTCTGCATTTCCACCCTTCAAAGCACTTCATACTCCTTAAGGCCCAGTGTAATGCATTTCTCTTCTAGGAAGCATTCCTTAGTTAAATCCAAAGGAAATATCTTTCCCTTCTCTGAAATCTCACAGCATTGTTAAATCCCTTTTGATGCCTCCTTTCCCAATTATTCTATTTTCCACTTATCCTGAATGTGATCTGTGTACATGTTTTATCTTCACTTGTACACTAAGTTCCTTGAAGGCACCATATCCACTCATCTTTGAAGCCTGTGATATTCATAGTAGTTGTTTAAGAATTACTTATTGAATGGTGAATGGCACTGAAACTTTGCAAGGAAGCAAAGTTTTTACATCATAAAAGACGAAGTTATACTCTCAATAATTTCACCACTATGTATATATTTTAATATCTTTACAACTGATTCAGAGATATACAATGCACACAGCTTACGTCATCAACCCTAGACTCAAATTCAATTTTATAGTTAAACAAACATTCACTCTGGTCTTATAACAATCAAGTTTCAAATGAACAGCTACGAAACAATAGTTTCAGCCAACAGAGTATGGAATATTTACTGCACCGAGGGCTCTTCTAATGACTTCAGAGACCACACAGGCATAATCCAGTTAATCTTCCTGCCTCTGGGTAGGACTGAACTTCAACACTTCTCCCGAGAGGTGCAGATCTGTCTTGTTTTTAAACATTTCCAGAAAAGGAGATTCCACAACCTCCTTTTAATGGTATCTTATAACACTTAACTTTCATTCCCAAGATATTATTCTTTCCTTCTGACCCAAGTCAATGCTTCTTATTTTACTTTAAATGACCAATGGAGGCTATTTTCCAATTTTTAAGTATCTATCTGTTGTCCTCTGGAATCTCAATTTCTTTAGCAGTTGCTATATAAGAGTGGCATAATTGTTTATTTCTTACATGTTAAAGTGTCATGTCTACCTCAATCTTATTTCTAATAGTTTGCTATTGAGCATACTGAAGGTTAGAAAGCCCTTAATTTATATTTGCAGTAACACTACTTAAAATAAAATGAAATCTACCCAAATTTTGAAGGTCTACCTTTAAGAATCATCCAAATTCTGTGACAATTTCCATTTCTAACAGTTGATTGTTTAAAGTTGTTTTTGCTAATAAAAAACTTTTTTTTCATTTTAAGCATTTGCCCCCTAAAATTCAAATATTAAAAACCTGCAGAAGCAAAAGGGTCCCCAATGGTACTATAACTGTTCTTTATGCTCCTAATACCAGCCTCTCCTTCAACCAAGTTATGTCTTGAATTTCCAAACATTTGATCACAGGCATCTTAGACTGATGATCCCTCACACCAGTCTTGGAGTAGAGGTTATTATTTCAGCGAACATTTATTAGGAAGAAAGCTGAAGCTCAGAAATAAGTGACTTGCCCAAATCTCAATACAAGTAAATAGGGGGGAAAATTATATATATATATATATATATATATATATATGTATGTATGTATGTATATATAGAAATGGTCCCCCACAGCCTTTTCCCTTATACAAAACTGTACTGCACTGTGTAGCTCCTGGGGCATTGGTGCATACATGGTCCTGTTTTATGCCTCAGCTTTTCTGCGTGGCTCTAAGTGGTGAGCTCCTTGGTGCCAGGCACCATGTCCCATGTACCTTGGGGTACATGGTTCAGTACCGTCCAGAATACCCAATAGGAACATAACATTTTTTCAACTAATAATGGAGAAAAGAGCAAGGAATGGATGTGAGAACTATTATGAATAAGCGGAAGTCCATGCTGCAGGATACGATTTTAGATGTGTCATTACTTTCAGATGCATGTTTTGGGGGAACTTGGTTCCTTCCATGGTCAAACATGGATCAACACTGGCGTCTCCTTCGGCACCATCATCCCTTGGTTCTATTGTGTAGACACGTATGGCCCCACTGTGTATAACTTGTAGTTTGCACAGAGATTAGAATAACTGCTTGCTTGACTGTCCCTAGAAAAGTGATCTGTTATGACTGACACTAGGGCAATTTTAAAGATGCTTTAAAAAGCTTCTTTGTCTTAGGAAGTATGGTCATTTCCCTGCAATCTTGTCAGTACTACAAGTGAACTGTTTACAAATGATTATCCTTCTCATGGCCAAAATTTGATTATAATTGAATAGCACAAGGATTGGTAGATAAGGAGACATGATTTCCTTAGGTCTTGCAGTAGTTTTGATTTTCCAATACAAAAGCCATTGACATTTCAAAAGAGATCAAGCCATTATCTCAAGAGTTATTCTATGCCGGGTGTGGTGGTGCATGCTTGTAATCCCAGTACTTGGGAGGCAGAGACCGGAGGATCTGGGTTCGCGGCCAGCCTCAGCTACTTAGTGAGGCCCTCTGCAACGTCGTGAGACCTGGTTTCAAAATAAAGGATAAAAAATAGGGCCAGGGGTGTAGCTCGGAGGTAAAACGCCCCTGGGTTCAATCCCCGGTACCGCAAAAAAAAAAAAAAAAAAAGAGTTATTCCTTGGAAGCTGATCAGTTCAAACAAAAAGAAAATTATTTTTTTCAAAGCCACCATATTATATTAGAGAAATATATTATTTTAAGACTTTAACTCATCATTAGAATTCCTAAATTTCATTATTCTTTTTTCTTTTTTTTTTTCTTTTGGTACTGGGGATTGAACCTAGGGGCATTCTACCTCTGAGCTACACTCCTAGCCCTTTCTACTTTTTATTTTGAAACAGGGTCTCACTAAGTCAATAAGGGTCTTGCTAAGTTGCTAAGGCTGGCCTCAAACCTGTGATCCTCCTGTCTCAGCCTCCCAAGTACTGGAATTACAAGCATGGGCCACTGTGCCTGGTTTCATTATTCATTACAATGTCACCAGTATCATAACTGGAGTGTAGGAGATGGAGGGATTCATGCACACAACTGAGGAAAAAAAAAAATCAAAATGGAAACCAAGTGTAAATTTTGTAATTCATCAATGCCAACCAATGTTGTGAGAACCTTTTCTGTAAAGGCATTCATACCTTTCCAGCTAGAAAAGGAGCCCAAAGTACAAATGTTTGCTAGTTGTTCTTAAAACCTGAAAGCCATTGTCTTCAACAAAATTCCACTCCACCTTCTGAGAATCCCACTCCTTCCTCTGACTCCTCTGCTTGTAAAAGTCATACCAGCATTTAATTCCCTGCAGCTCGCTGAACATCTGCTCCACCTTCTTCGGTCTCTTAAAAATGTTAGCTTTGCATTTTTGTGAGCCACAGAACATCTAGTAAAGCGACTAAAGCTGTATGTAATAAGAAGAGCGTGTGGAGTGAGACGCACTCTGAGGTAATGGAGTTCCACGACTCACACGCAGGCTGCAGCACAGTCAAATCCACTCTTATCTGAACGTGCTATCTTTGACAGCATTTCAGCAAAATTCAATTTAAAGTTTAAGAAAAAAAATGAGAGAAAGAAGGATCTTCTATGTACTCTGGAGGAGAGACGTCAGTGTTCCAAAACTGTGATCTGTAATCATTTTTCTGATTCCTAAAAACCAAGGATGAAGGCACTTTTAATTACATTACCTCGGTATCTTTCATCGTCCTTTTCTAGTTGTGTGCTTCCGCTATGTTCTCCAATTGCAAAATGTTAAACCTAGAAAGCAATCGACAAGCACCCACTTGCCACCACTTTCACTTTTAGGTGCTGTAGGGAGCTCAGTGTGTATTAGGTATATTTTCTGTCCTCTAGTTGCCTACAGTCTAGTTTAAAAGACAAAACAAAATAATTATTCCTGGAAAAAAAATGGCCAGGTGTGGTGGCACACGACTGTAATCCTAGTACTTGGGAGGCTGAGACAGGAGGATCGCTGGCTCTAGGTCAGTCTCAGTAACTCAGCAAGACCCTCAGCAACTTAGTAAGACTCTGTTTCAAAATAAAAAATAAAATAGGGCTGGGGTGTAACTTGGAGGTAGAATGCCCCTCAGTTCAGCCTCCAGTACCAAACACACACACAAACTAACAAAAAAACCCCACAAACACACACATACATCAAAAAAATGCATATATTATTTCTAAAATCATTTTAATACCTCTCACATACCCTTCTCAGGCAGAAAGTGATTAATCTAAATCTTATTGTGTCATGATAATTTAATGTGAAGGAAAGCTACGAAAATACACGTCAGATTTTTTGCAGTGAGCCAAAGCCTATCCTGTGTCAATTTTTCCTTATTAAACTCTTTTAATATAATCTCAAATGTCTCTCCCTTATGAAAGTTTTAAGGATACTTCTTATTACTTTGAATTCCATACCTGTGTAACAAGATTTGTATGTATAGATGTATCTATCTACCTCTCTATATAGTATGTGTATGTATTTATATGTCTGTGTATATCTATTTATATAAGATTTCCTTTGTTCTGCTACATTAATTCTTAAAGGAAAAGGCCCTGGTTTTCCTAATGTTTCACAAGTTCACCAAACAAAAAGACTCGGATAATTTACATTTTAGAGCACCTTTCTGGTGAATTACCTCAGAATTAATCTTGTAAATCAGTATTTTCATGCATGATGGCTGCTTAAAATAACAGCACAGACCAGTGAGAGCAAATCACTGCCTACTTATATAATGCTCTACCCATAACGGGACCCAGTATATGGCAACTACTATAACCAGTATTAACATTATCTACTAATAGCTCCTCGCCCCTGTTAATAATAATACAGCTATCACTGTGAAGAGTTTATCTGTACAGGCACCAACCTAAGTGCTTTACATTCTTACCCAGCTGGGAGGTTTCCTGGGCCAGGGACTACACTCATGCATTTCTTAGTTCCTTGCAGGTGCAGGACACAGTAGATAGGTGCTCAGTATTTGCCGAATTAAAGACAGAGAGAAAAGTGAAAAGGCAATGAAAAAAAGAAAAAGAAAAGGCCCATGAGTAGGAGAGTTGCTACAGACCACTTAGTGCTGTATCAAAAATATTAATGCGAAAACACACTACTTGCCAGCTCCTGAATACCGGATGGAAAGGCTTCCCTCGGGGGAAATGTCTGCTCTGTGTGGACTTGCTCTGCTTTGCATGAAGGATTGTCTCTCTCTGCTATACTGTGTGCATCCTCTCTTTGAACAAGTAATCCACTGTTCACATCTGCAGACCCAGCTGCCATGAACAGCCTCCATACCCCTATCTGCTTTGAAAACTGGGCCGGAGACCTCTGCAAACCCCCATTTCTCCAGTTTTAGGAATACTGCCTGGTCAATGACCTGTTCTGTGGTTACTGTTCGACTGTTGATCTGCAAGACGACAATTAATATGAAAGACACGTTTCAAATCTGTTCAGCCTTCACCACACGGCGTTAGGAGAAGGGAGTCAGACCAAAAGACAATGAAAGTACTCTTTCATTTCATGTGGAAATTTTCCTTTTAATTCCACATTTCACTCCTTGTCTCGTTTTCATCTCTTCCGCCTTGTATCAGAGGTGTGAAGAATCATTTAAAAATGAGGAGTTAACCTTGACTCATCCTGGAAAAGTTGGACTGAACTTGAAAGGAAGCCTGGAACTGGAAGTTGTGCGACCGTCTTCATTGCCATTGTTAGCAAAAGCTGCTCAGCCAGCACAATCTCCAGCCTGTATTTGAACGTATCTGCCTGTATTTGAACACACACAAAAAAGCGCCAGAGACATCACCCTCAACACTGGTCAGTTCTATTGACAGACCTACCGTCCTGTTTAAACATCTGTCAAGAAACTGCTGTCTTTTTGCAATGTGATTAATCATTTCCTTTATCTTTGCCTATATCTACACACAAAACAATGTCTTGGGTTACACAGTCAACACTGCCTGACTGTGAAGATGTCAAAACATCTCAAAGACTGAAAAGCCAGCCAACAGCATCTGTTGCACATCTACAAGCAATAAGGCATCTCCCCTGACCTCAGAAAACTCACAGTCCATTGTAGGAGGCAACTATGCTTCAACAGGTAATACTCCAGAATGCGATTCACTGTTCTAAGAGTGCAGAGAGAAGGCATCTCTCCAAAGAACTCACTCCTCTGTGCTTGCATTCATTTAAAGGATAAGTTTGAAAACAGGAACTAATTCTCTCAAATCCCAGACCATGTTATAATAGCACAGAGCTTCCACTTAACACTGGACACATGTAAACTAATGGTGCATAAGCAATGAAGTGCTAACTCAGCTCAACCGCTTCCAAAGACTCTCTGTTTCATGTTTAATCTTTGTCATTCATTTCCAACATCTGTCTCACCGTTGCTGAGGGATGGGGGAAGAGGTGTCACAAGTGCATAATCTGTGATATTTCTGGATCTTTCATGCCCTGATCATCTCTCAAGATCCTAGCCACTCAAATAATTTCTCCAACAGCACATTCAAAAGGTAATGTGGACATTTCCAAACATAGAATATTCCTTCTTCAACAAACACAACCAGATGATAAATTGCAAATGTCTAGGCAGGGACTGTATGATCCTATCAAAAAAAAAAAAAAAAACTCAGCCATCCTGACATTGCCTACCATGAGTGATACCTGGGTCTGGTTCAGAACATCCAGAGGCCTTAACTATGTGCCTGCACCCCCTCTTTCACCAGGCCCGGTGCATCCAGCCACAGGGAGAGGAAGCTGAGCTGACTCCAAGGCCTCAGCACTCCAGAGCTTAAAGGACCCGAGGCAGCCCAGCAGTTGCAAATATCTGCTCTCAGTCATCTCACGCTGGAAAGGACAGACAGAGAGTTCACTCTGCTGGGGAGGACCCAGGCCAGGTGGGAATCCAGAGCCTCCCTGGTCTGGGAGGCTTTCACTGTTCTGAATAGGGAGATGGATCACTGTCGAGAGACAAGGGAGATGGAGATCTTTTTCTCTTGGGGCCTATAATCCGTGCAACCTGGTATCCTGCCAACTCCATCTACAGGCATCCACAGGCACAAAGTCATTAGTGGAAACATCTGGCTCTGAACACAGCCAGGCAGAAGGAAAGCAGAGAGAGGTTGAGTGTATAGATACTTCAGGATAGAAATATACAGGGATATGTTTCTGAGGGTTTTTTTTATTAAAAAAATAAATAATAAGCCGGGCGTGGTGGCGCACGCTTGTAATCCCAGTACTTTGGGAGGCGGAGACCGGAGGATCCGGGTTCGCAGCCAGCCTCAGATCTCTTTCTCTCTCTCTCCCTGTCTCTCTCTCTCTCTTTACTTAGTGAGGCCCTCCGCAACTTCGCGAGACCCGGTTTCAAAATAAAGTATAAAAACTAGGGCCGGGGATGTAGTGTGGAGGTAGAACGCCCCTGGGTTCAATTCCCAGTACTGCAAAAATAAATAAATAAATAAATAAATAAATAAATAAATAAATAAAATAAGCCGGGCGTGGTGGCGCACGCTTGTAATACCAGTACTTTGGGAGGCGGAGACCGGAGGATCCGGGTTCGTGGCCAGCCTCAAATCTCTCTCTCTCTCTCTCTCCCTGTCTCTCTCTCTCTCTACCTAGTGAGGCCCTCCGCAACTTCGTGAGACATGGTTTCAAAATAAAGTATAAAAACTAGGGCCGGGGGTGTAGTGCGGAGGTAGAACGCCCCTGGGTTCAATTCCCGGTACCGCCAAAAATAAATAAATAAATAAATAAATAAAACCTTGGAATTTTTAAAATGCAATTTAGAAGGACAAAGTGTGGTAGATTATATTACTGTTCCAAATGACTCACTGCCCTCCCCGTAAGAGGATTATGCATCCCTGCCCATTGCCACGTGACTGGCAGTACCTGGAGGAGGAGGAATATAATTCCGGACCCTACTGAAATCAGGTTTGGCTGGGTAACTTGTTTTGACCAGTGGCATGCAAGCAAGGTGATGAATGCCAGGTCTTAGCAACAGCTTTTCCCTCAGCCACTTTCTGGTGCTCTTTCTTTTTTCTCCCTCAGTCTCACTATTAGCAAATCCCAGATAGAGGCCGTTCCTTCAGACTGGAACCCAGATGGAAGCCACATGGTCTACAGCCACAGCCGACCTCAGATGGCATTTAACATTAGAGAAGCGGACCTCTGTTGTCCCAAGCGACTGAATGTTTACAGTTGTTACTGCTGCATCACCTAGCATGAGCAGACCAACACAAAGGGTATTTAAGATGAACCTAGTATGCTATCTACCCCATGTTCCCTATTTCTCTATTTGCCCTGTATCCTGCTGCCAGATGAATTTCTTGCCTGCATACTTCTGATCATGTAACTTTTCTGCACAAGATTCCCAAATGACCTTCACAGTCCACCAAATTAAGGCTCGATTCCCAGCTCCTCCATAAGCTACCTACTTTCTCAGCTTTTAATATGCAACTTTAAATTCCATGTACCCTACACTCTAACCAGGGTATGTAACTCATTACTTCCTAACATATCAATTATTATCTTGCTTCTGTTCCTACTACATCTTGATTCTTATCCTCAATTTCTGCCGTTGGAAACCTGACCCACACTTGGAAGGCCCTCCTGAAGCTCCCCCTTTAGCCAGGAAGCCTTTCTCACTCCAGCATCACCGGGGACTGCAGTAGTGACTAAGGACGTTTACCATCCTCCATCCTCCGTCATTCAGAATCCTCTACATGGAGGATTAACTCATCCTTCCTACACTGTGAGTTCTAGAGAGCAGAAACCACTAGTTTAAGCCCCACAAACTCTCACAATACTTTTCACAAAAAGTTCTCATTTAATATTTGCCTTGTAGCCGGGCGTGGTGGCGCACGCTTGTAATCCCAGTACTTGGGAGGCTGAGACCGGAGGATCCGGGTTCGCGGCCAGCCTCAGCTACTTAGTGAGGCCCTCCGCAACTTCGTGAGACCCTGTTTCAAAATAAAGGATAAAAAAATAGGGCCGGGGGTGTAGCGCGGAGGTAGAACGCCCCTGGGTTCAATCCCCAGTACCGCAAAAAAAAAAAAAAATTTGCCTTGCTAATGAATTTCAAGTGGATAAGTAAAAACGATGCCTAGGGACACAGACCAGGAGCAATATGCCGCCTCTGTAAGCCCAATACTTGGGAGGCAGAGACAGGAGAATCGCAGATTTGAGGCTAGTCTCAGCAACTTAGCAAAATCCTGTTTCAAAATAAAAAATAAAAAGTGCTGGGGCATAGCTCAGAGGTAGACTGCCCCTGAGTCCATGCGGCTGTGTGCAACACCCCTGGACCAGATGGAAGGGCAGAAGCATAAAGGATGATGGGAGGGGCTGCAGCACGGAACGGGGACAGAAACAAGCAAAAGCCTGAGGACAGGTGCTGACAAGGTGTTCAGGCTCAGCCACGTGTTGGCTCTGAATCGGAGCTGTCCACTAGGATGATAACACGAGCCACGTAAGTAATTTAAGATGTTTCCATAGACACATTAAAGAGTAAAAAGGTAAAATAATTTTAAATAACACATTTTATTTAACTCAATATATCTAAAATATTTATCTTACAGTCTCTTTTTCCCCCTTGTATTAAGTTTTTATTTTTATTTATTTATTTTTGTGTGTGTGGTACTGGGGATTTAATACAGGGGCATTCTACCCCCGAGTTATGTCCTCAGACCTATTTTATTTTTATTTGGAAACAGGGTCTCACTAGGTTGATGAGAGTCTCACTACTTGTTGAGGCTGTCCTTGAACCTGTGATCCTCCTGTCTCAGCCTCCCAAGTACTGGGATTACAAGCATGCGCCACCACGCCCAGCTATATTAAGTTTTTAAAAACTAATGTATTTTATACTTATAAGACATCTCCATTCACGTTAGCCATGCACAGATACTCAGAAACCACATGTGGCTAAATGGCTTCAGTATGGAACAGTGCAGATATAGAATTTGCCCCCCCCCCCCGTTTTGGGACTGGGAATTGAACTCAGGGGCATTCTACCTCTGAGTTAGACCCTATCTCTACTTTATTTATTCATTTTTTTTGAAACAGGTTCACAGTAAGTTGCTAAGACTGGCCTCCAACCTGTGATCCTGTTTCTGCCTCCCGAGTACTGGAATTACAGGCGTGTGCCAACACACCCAGCTAGAATTTATTTCCTTTGAGGCCCAATGCTTTGTTTTCAGAAATTCACAGCAAAACAGAAGAGGTAACAATAAATGAGAGTAGCTGCAGCCTGCCTCAATGATTTTATATTATGCATGTCTTTCCGAGCCCACCCCCATCAGACTGTCAGAACTAGTTCTGATTCATGCAGCAGTCATGCCCTGTCTGGAATAATTATTTGTTAAATTGATAAAAATTTTTTTTTGAGTTGGGGTCTTACTAGGGTGCCCAGGCTGGCCCCAAACTCCTAGCTCAAGTCATCCTCCTGCCTCAGCCTCCCAAGGAGCTAGGACCATGGGTATGCACTACTATACCCAGCTAAAATTTCATTCTTATACGAGCATCATGAAGAACATATTTCCTTTTCCTGTTGTCAACACTTACTGTCATTTTAAATTTTACTCTATTGTACAACTGATTTGAATTCACGATGATCTTTAGTCTTTCCAGATGTGCCTTATAGTGCATATTACATATACATAAAATACATATTTTTATATGTATTAAATATTTGAAAAATACATTTTAATGTGACAATTTAACATTCATTTTATTTTGAAAATTTCATGACACTTCTTAGGAACTGTCAATGAGACACTTCGCAAAACCAAGACTGCAAACCACTAAGGTGTGTGTACAGGGTAGGAAGTTGCCAGAACATCCCTGCATACAAAGCAATAGCGATTTTTCAAAAATGTTTTTGTGCCTCTTTTTAATTTTAGTGCTCTTCCTTCACTCACTAGCCATATATGGGATTGTCCAGTATTTCATTGCCTTTTTCTGTGGGAAAAGAAGTAAATATGTTTCAATATTGACAGTATGCTTTGAAACTTCTAGGAACCCACAGCAAAGGAAAGAAGAGGCATTCATATCTTTCAGTAGAAACTTTCTAGGTTGTGAATTTTAGGGAGTATATTTACATCAACAATTACTTGGGGAGAATTTACACTGATCCCCCAAATTTGGCCAGGATGCTTGCCATGGCATATACTTTCTATAACATTAGACATTTCTTCTTTTTCTTTTTGTTTTGTGGGGTTTTTTGTTTATTTTTGTTTGGTTTGGGGTACTGGGGATTGAGCCAAAGGGCTCTATTATTTATTTTTTATTTGGAAATAGGGTCTTGCAAAGTTCCTGAGGCTGGTCTTGAACCTGCAATTCTCCTGTCTCAGTCTCCCAAGTACTAGGATTATAGTCATGTGCCACCACACCTGGTTACTTCTTCTTCTTAATAGATCTCATATTGTTTGTTCAATGCATACCTTCCTTGCTGGAGTTGAAACTCTTAGTACCAAAGACTAAGACTATGATAAAAAATATATATGTATGCCGGGCGTGGTGGCGCACGCTTGTAATCCCAGTACTTTGGGAGGCGGAGACCGGAGGATCCGGGTTCGTGGCCAACCTCAGCGCGCACGCGCGATCTCTCTCTCTCCTCTCTCTCTCCTCTCTCTCTCTCTCTCTCTCCCTCTCTCTCTACCTAGTGAGGCCCTCTGCAACTTCGTGAGACCCGGTTTCAAAATAAAGCATAAAAAAATAGGGCCAGGGGTGTAGCGCGGAGGTAGAATGCCCCTGGGTTCAATCCCCGGTACCGCAAAAAAAAAAAAAAAAAAATATATATATATATATAAACATGAGACAGCATTTCATTGACTTTCCATAATCAAAGAGCTAAGTTGGATTTTTCTTCATAACTCCTGGGGAAAGAAAGCCTTATCTATTCTGGATTCTATACCTCACTCGACATATCTTAGATTCTGACCATATCATGTGTGTGGGTATAGCTTGTCCTCATCCCATCTCAGGAACCATGGTTATAATCAGCATCATTAGCCAGGGGCTGGTCAAATTCCCTATTATTTTTAGTACTAAGTATCTTCCTGATACTCAAAATGTTCACTAGTAACAAAATCTACCTTTGACCATTCAGGGGTGGTCACTCAACCCCTTATTCTCACTCCCCTCACATACACCCCCCCCCAATCTCTCACTTTTAGGTTTCCAAATGGTACAAGGACAACTCTAATTGTGGACACTGCGATGGGCTAGGAACACTGATGGAGCATAGAGAGTTGGTGGAAGGCTATATCTAAGTGTGGAAAATCTTTCCAAAGATTCCAACTATCATTAGCAAGGCACAGAAAAGAAAGTTTGTCCAAGCAGTAATCACCGTTAGACACTCTCGTTCTGAGAAGTCCTTCCCCTTTCTACAGTCCGCCTCCTCACTCACTCCACCTGTGAACCAAGGCGTGCTGTTTCATCTTCTGAACCTCCTTTTATCTTCCACAAAATAGAGACAATAACCAGGAAGGCTCATCTGAGGTTCAAAGCATTCATTCTGAGAATGAAATAATGTGGGAAAGCGCTCCATAAACAGAGTGCAATCCTCATCTTATATTATTACCAACATGAGCTGTTTGTTCATGGTCTTAGTTTTATATCAGAATGCAATTTTTTTCTTCCTAAGAAGACAGGTGTTCTGCATGGGTTATTGCAATGAGTTAAAAATCCTAGACTTCTGCACACATTTCTTGCCCCATGCCACGCCAGTGCTTACCTTGGGAGGTTTCCTTAGTGATGGAAAGAAGCAATTTCAGTGGCAAAGACAGAGGGTTGTCAACGCAGCAGCCACATCAGAGGGAAACAATGAAAGAGAAAAAAGAAAAAAAGATAAATTCAGCACCTTAGTAACAGGATCTGAAAGATACTCAACTTCATGAGCATCAGAAGCCAAATTGAAACACGTTACTGCCCAAAGAGATAAACTCGCATATCTGTTCAAAAACATAGAAGACGCATGAATTTCTTCTGTCCTCGTTTAATACAATAGATCCAGACAGTCATTCAGAGATATTTTTAATGATTCTAAGAAATAGCGATGGAAGAGCATGAAGATAAAGAAATGCTACCTTCACCATTGCATCAGATCAAATACTTTTAAATCAATTTTCACATTTAAAATTTTTCTTAAAATGGTATTGACATATATGCATAGTTTCCTTTGATAAATACATGTACTTTAATCTATATGAGAGTATTTCTCATTTACAAAGCATGGTTCTAGATAATAATTTTCATGTATTTCAAGGCTGGATGAAAATTTAAAAACAAGGTACATTCTTTCCCCATCAACAACCAAGCATACACTTTTCATAATGTTCTTTTTTTTATTTTGCCTGTTAATAACTCAGAAATAACTCAAAAGTGCATGTGGAGAAAGCGCTGAAAAAAGTTTTTAATGTAACTAAGTATCAGGTTGACCTGCTTTGTAAATATTTTCTTCATATGCAAAATGAATCAGCTGAATCTTGGTTTCTAAAGTATGTGATCCTATGACAGTTCCTAGACTTCATAATTCTTGATCGACCTCTGATATCATCAATTCATACGCTGTAAAATTGTTGTGAACAAGAAATGAGGAATTTTTCCATGACTTTAATCCTTCTTCACAGGGAACAGAATCATGGGAGCAAGGAAGCGATTTTCCAGGCGAGAAGGCATGAGAATCAAAAGGTACTAAGCAAAAATAGCCCAATGCCTTTTTCCATCATTGCATCCAGTAATCCTCACAGAGCTCTTGGGACCCCCCCCCCACAAAACCCATAGCTCTGCAGCAGGGAAAGGAGGGCCTTGGATCCCACAGTCAGAGGGACCACTCTATACTTCCAAATGCAGGCAAGGAAAATATAAAATTCCTATTATGATGAAGGTGAAACATAATTTTCTTGGAATTCCATGAATTACCTAAAAGGAGATGGGCCTTCATGCCTTCTGTCATGACCTCAGACAGGTACAATGGGAATGCACAGTGTTCTTTTTCTTTTTTCTAGAATAACTGGTATCTCTGACTGTTATCAGGCCAGTCTCGACGTACTCGTGCATCTACCCATTAAAACTAGATAAACATTTATAGATGTTATAATAAAAAATGCACATGTGTTTCTAATTCTAAGAAAGCCATGAATTCCCATTCTATACAGAAAGCTTGCGATTTCTGCCAAGAAAAGTTTGCTCGGTGGAACGGTACTCTGGAAGACATCTGTACTGAGCAGGTAGAACAATAACAAAAACTTTATGCGCTATGTTTTTGACGAAGGCCTCTATTCCTTTGCTTGCTTCATTTAACAAAGGAAAGAAAAGTCACGTGGGGTACCATAACTCAATCATGAAACAGCACACACCAAGTTAATAAAATACAGTCATCCCTGGGTAGCCATGGGGAAGTCATACCAAAATCCACGGATGTTCAAGTCCCTTACATAAAACAGTGCAGTATTTGCATACAACCAATGCACGTCCTCCTGTCTATGTAAAACCACCCCTAGATTTCCTAATACAATGTAAATGCTCTGTAAATAGTTGTTATGCTGAATTGTCTAGGGAATAATGACAAAAGAAGTCTGCATATGTTCAGTGCAGGCACAAAATTTCCCCCCTTAATATTCCTGCTTCGTAGGAGTTTGAATCTGAGGCTATAAAACTCACAGGTATGGAGGGCCAACTGTATCGGTTCCCATTTAAGCTATGATGAACCACGTAGCCCAGTGGGGGTGGGACAGGCTGACTCGAATCCCAGGGGCTCTCCAGAGCTGCAATATGCATCCTCACACTAGAGTCACTCAGTACTCATTACTAGCAGCAAAGAACCTGCACTGCCGTAGAACATTTCCTCCTTGGCTGTTCAATAATAAAATTATCCTTTCTTCACTGACATCCCAATAAGGCTTTTTACAATCTTCTCAGAAAACCAATTCTATTTTTAGCTGCTTAGAACTTTAATAGTGTATTCCTAGCTGGGCATGGTAGTGCACCCCTGTAATCCCAGTACTTGGGAGGCTGAGACAGGAAGATCGCAGATTCGAGGACAGCCTCATCAAATAGTGAGACTATCATCAACTTAGTGAAACCCTGCTTTAAAATAAAAAATAAAATAGGGCTGGGGGTGTAGCTTGGAGGTAAACTATATGGGAATACCAATATAATTCTGCTACCTTCGCTTGTGTTTTGACTGAGGATTTGTTATTACAAATGAATGGAGACTGGGCAGCAGGGAAAACAAACCAAAGCCCATCTGCTTCTACCTAAATTTATCAATCATTTAGTCTAGAACAAGGATCCTCACTAAGGGAAAGAAAGTCATTGCATCGCAACTGCATTTGATTGAACGGCAGACCTTCCTTGAGCTGTGAATTAGGGCAGCTACATCGACCTCATTCAGAACAATGGTTTCCTGCCCACATCCCCAGAGTCTGGATGTCATTTTTTTGGTAATTGTGAAGGAATTTGTTTTCCAGTATGAGTAGTATTGATACCATAATCAAATACAGTATGCTACCCTTTGGGGGGAATAAAAAAAACTCATGTGGTATTCAATGCAAAAACTAAAACATTTCATCTATATAGAGAATTATAGATAAACCATAAAAAATAATGTAAAGTGAGGCTATTAAGCTGAGATGTCTCCAGTGCTCTGGGCTTCTACATACATAAAATAAGACCAGCCGGGCGTGGTGGCGCACACTTGTAATCCCAGTACTTTGGGAGGCGGAGACCAGAGGATTCGGGTTCGCGGCCAGCCTCAGCTCTCTCTCTCTCTCTTTCTCTACTTAGTGAGGCTCTCTGCAACTTCGTGAGATCCGGTTTTAAAATAAAGTATAAAAAATAGGGCCGGGGGTGTAGCGCAGAGGTAGAACGCCCCTGGGTTCAATCCTTGGTACTACAAAAAATAAAATAAGCCCAGCCAATCACAAGAAGCTAACTGAGCATTAACTATATTGTCAGGAACTTTCCACCAGGACAGTTTGAAGAAAGCAACTGCTCAAACGTCAGCCAATCAAATGTCTCTGCTCTGCTTCCCTGTTCACCCTATGAAGCTTCCCCCTCGTGTTCTTTTGATGGAGCCCCAAACCACCTCCCATTTGGAGCTGCCCAATTTGTGAATCATTATCTGTACAAATAAACTCTTTACATTTTTTATGCTTTTATTGGTACACTGTAATTATACATCATAGTGAGATGTAAAGTGATACACAAATACGTGCACACATCACTTGATTATTTCTCTTCAAATAACCACACCCCGCGCCCCCTTCCTCCCTCCTCATACATGTTAATGAGATTGGTAATGATACCTTCACGTCTGGATCATATGGAAGAACAAAAGACCCAGAATAGCCCAAGCAATCCTGAGCAATAACAACCATGCAGGAAGCCGGGAGTGGTGGCGCACGCTTGTAATCCCAGTACTTTGGGAGGCGGAGACCGGAGGATCCGGGTTCTTGGCCAACCTCAGCTCGCACGCGCGTATACACTCTCTCTCTCTCTCTCTCTCTCTCTCTCTCTCCCTGTCTCTCTCTCTCTCTCTCTCTCTCTCTCTCTCTTTTCTT
>PVJS01021099.1:0-31865 GCA_004027185.1 Glis glis
TCTCTCTCTACTTAGTGAGGCCTTCCGCAACTTTGTGAGACCCGGTCTCAAAATAAAGTATAAAAAATAGGGCCCGGGGAGTAGCACGGAGGTAGAACGCCCCTGCGTTCAATCCCTGGTACCGCAAAAAAAAAAAAATAGGTCTAGGAGTGTAACTTGGAGATAGAATGCCTCTGGGTTCAACCCCTGGTACTGCCAAAAAAAAAAGAAAAGTGAATAGCCTCTATTGTATGGGGATTCCCTGCTCTCTGTTGAGTATTTATCACCCTTGAATGCCAACTTTGGGGTCTGTGTCCCATATCACCCCCCTGTTGTACTGCCTGTAGATGGTCAGTACTGGGTTGCAGTTATTCCATGTCTCTGTCTGCTAGCTCCTATAGTGCTGTTGATGGGTTGCAGGTGTTAAAGTCCAGGGACCTGTCTGTAACCTCTTTAATAGGGACTAGGCTCTGAGGTGTGAGCAGAGCAGCATGTGCCATATGCATTCTTAAACGTTAATATGCAAGGTGCTGGGTGGTTATGTTGTCAGCTGTGATTAGTTTGTCCTTATAGTCCTTCTGATGAGGTAGAATAGAAGAGATAAATTTTTAAGTAGAAAGGTGACAAATTGGGATGGAATGAAAAATATAGTTTTAAAAATCTAAAATCCTTAACTTACTCTGCAGGTCTTGCCCAGGACTTGCCCGAAGAGTCAGGCCCATATCTTCAAAATAACAGTGGGCTAGTTTCACATCTGAAATTAGCTGAGGTGATTAGATCCAGAGAGAGAGCCTCACTTTTTGTCAGAACCTGGATTCCCTGGGGAAAATGTCCCAGAGAAAATCACACCTTTGCCCTGTACCCCCAGCTTCATGTCTCTAAGCCTCCCGGGTCCCTGGGAGTCCTATCTCAACACCTTTTGTTTGTATACTTCAAAGAGGAGGATGCCATCTCATGGTGCCCCACTTCCTACCATGGGCACCCCCCTCTCTAGTGGAACTATAAAAAAAGGATATATTAGATGTGAGAGGCTCTTTGTCTCTCTCTCTCTCTCTCTCTGTAGTTGCTCTCAGGCCTCTTCTGAGCCCCTCTCTGCAGCTGCTCTCTGCAGCAGCTCTCCCTTGAGATAGCCACTTCTCTCCTGAATGTGTATTCCCACCATTCTTGGATTAAACCTTTGCATTTTCTCTGACTGGTGCATGTTGAAATTCTTACCACCATGGAGGCCAAGAACCCACAGAAATCATCATGTCTTCCCATGACACTTCCTGTTGGGTCACCTCTCTGATCCAACCTCTGCAGTAGGGGTTTAGAGGTATCATCTGGTATATACAAGAGCAAATTGTGTTGTATTAACTTGTTAAGGGTGATTGAGTAGGAAGGAGCTAAAGTAAGGAATGCAAGGATAGGGCAAAGTAGAAAATAGAATCAAGTAGAATAAGAGATAGAGTGTAATTAGGTAATATATAGTAACGATTATAAATAGTGAAAATAAAGGATTCTAGTTGCCAATGTAGAATATTTAGGTATCATGATAGGAGATAAATTTAATACAAGTCACTGGCACACAGGTTTGCTAGGAGTCCAACAGACAAAACAGAACACAGACAATCTTATGTACACACAAGAGGAGAGGATGAGAAAAAATAAAAAATAAAATAAAAAGTGACCTTAAGAATTGCTTAATTGGGAGTGAGTATAAAGTTTCTTTGTTGGAAAAGAGCTGCTTTTCCTTGTGGCTCTGGATGTTTCCTTTTCAGTTTTGTTGTTGTTGTTGTTGTTTATTTGATTTTTCCTTCTTGATTTGAGGCTTGCTTAGAAGAGATGTGAAAGCTGATCAAAAGCTCTTGTTCAAGTCTGCTCCCCCACTCACTTGGTCTCCTACTTTGCCAAAGAGGCAGATTAGGTAGGATGTGCAGGGAGGGGCTGGTCCCTACTGGTTGTGGGAAGGAGGCTCTTCTAGGCAGTGTGGTCCAAGGTTCATACCCAGCATTCACTAGGTTCCTAGACTCGATCCCCTGCACTGCAAAAAATAATAATAATAATAAACTAAGAAGCAAGGAAGGAAAGAAGGAATAAGATAGGAAAGAAAAAAATTCGCAAAAGGGGTAAAAAAAATCCCTACAAATTAACAAGTACAGAGTAGCAGCAAAAAACAAAGAAACATACAGAACAAAAGTGAAAAAAAAGAAAAAATATTAAAAGAAAACCCTTGTACTTGGTCTCTGCCGCCTTCCTGGGTCTGTGTGGATACTTTCAGCCATTTAAGGTCCACTTATTACAGTAGGTTCTCAAGCACGTTCCAAGCATTCTCACTTGCTTGGTAACCTATGGGAATGACATCAGTTTGCAGCCCTAATGTTTTGGTCTCCTGCACTGAGTGAAACTGGCCCGGTGTATCTCTCTGCATGCACAGGCACCGAGTGTTGCTGGGGCCTATCCCAGTGCAGGTTTGGGACTCCGTGCTCTCTACAGAGAAGGCTGGGTTGGTCTGTAGCTTTCAGACCTGGTGGTGTATTACTAAGAGTTTAGTGTGGGGTGTGCTGCCACAGTCTGTCTGTTGCCTCCATCTTATTACAGCCTCTCTTTATTTACCACATGAGGAATGCACCCGCCTACCTGGGTTTCATGCACTCTCCATTGGAGTGGGGTTTGGGAGGGATGGGAACGTGGATGTGGTCATCCTTTTCTGTTCTGTTGTCTGGGCTATGTGATTCTTTGGTTGGTGATCTCAGTGTCTGTGAAGTAGGTCTCACGTTGTTGATTATAAGATTTTTCTAGTCTTCCAAAGTTTCCTGCTAGTCTGTGGTTCATCCGCAGTAGGCGCTATTATTCTCATGTCCCTGGTTGTTGCTTTTTTTTTTTTACTTTTTCAGCCTGGGTGTTTAAAGGTGGCCTTGTAGATACTATTTAGTTTCTTTGTCTTTAGTTCCCAGTTTCCACGAGGGTAGTCTGTGACATGAAATGCTGCTTAGTTCAGAGCTCCCCAAGACGAGCTATAGACAGGATCGTCTAAGGGTCCTTACTCTGCTGCCATCTTCCCCATGTTCCTTTTCAAGTTTTAAAGGTGTATAAGTTTGGGTAAAAAAAAATTACATGATAATGTAGTTCTATTGTCTGTTATAGGATTTTGTTCAAAAAGCCCTTCTCTAGAATCTGGCAGCATGAATACTACCAAGTGATAGGAGGCTCAGGAAATCATGACATGGCTCAATTTGTCATTGAATGATTTGAATTCAACAAACTCTTTATGTGCATTGTCTTGGTCAACATTCTCACTGCTATAATCCAAGCAACTGATCACACCACCTAGAGGAAGGATGATTTATTTGCTCACAGTTTTTTGGAGATTCTGGATTCAGTACATGTGAGGCCAGGGTCTGAAGCTCAGGACATGGTGGAGAGGAGAAGAGCACATGGACTTTGCTCCTCAGATCACAGAGGCCAGAATCAGAGAGAGTCAGCAGGGGAAAGAGGAAGGATATGGAATCCACAAGGCCACACTCCCAGGGACCCCTCCTTAGCAACCAAGCCCTGCTATCAACACTGCTACCTCATTTCCATGAGGGCTAGGGGGACATTCTAAGTCCAGACCATTACATGCATCATCACAACTGCCCTTCAGCCACCTGTTATTGTCCAGAACCTATCAGCACACAAAGATCAATCCATTCCCAATGTCTCTAAATGGAGTGCTGTGAATACATGAAGAACACATATATCCCTGTTAGGCTTTCTCAGTTTTGTACAAGATTTTCCTAGTTCCTTTAAGTTTTTAATCATTGGATTTTTCTCCATTTTTAATTATGCTGGACACATTCCCTGGGATGTACCATAAGTCACCAATTAAAACTCAGGATCTCAAGATACATTTGTCTTCTATTTTATTACACATTTCCCTTCTTTTCTTTCTTCTGTTTCTCTTCCACTCTGTATCTTTATCTCCCTTTGTCTTGTTCTTGCTCCTTCAGTGTGTCATGTTCTGGAACTTTATGGCCATCACATCACACTATTACTTCATTTCTGTTCTTGTGCTCGCTGCATATATACCTCCTTCCCTCTGTTTTCACTTTTTTATTTTTTTGGTACCAGGAATCAAACCCAGGGGCTTTCTGCCTCTGATCTACACCCCAACCCTATTTTTATTTTTTTTTATTTTGAAACAAGATCTCACTAAGCTGCTGAGGCTGGCCTCAAGCCTGTGATCCTCCTGTCTTCTGATTTCTCAGTCTTCTCTATGTCTTTCTCCTATTTATCTTCCTCTGAGCTATTCGTGTATGGCTAATCATGCATCTTTCATTAATAGTACCACCCTTCTCCTTTATGATTAAATAACTAAGCAACATGAACAGCCAGGGCAGGCTGTTGAAACTGGAGTCTGCCAAGACAGAACTAAGAGGAGCAGGTTGTGTTTTTATACATATTTGGTTTCCATTTTCCTGACAATCACATTGGGTTTTAAAGTTCTGTGAAACAATATTATAGATTTTCCTGTTATCATCACACCCAGCATTCAGAGGAGCTGGTCTGTTAAAGAAACATAATAATGAAGTTTCGGTGAGATTCTAAGTGTGAAATTAACCCAAATGGAAAAGGTTTGAATTCTGAAAGAGCCCGGAGGAATAAGGAGCATTAAATTGCAAAAGCAGAATTGGCCTGCCACATATAGACACTGAGAGGATGCTGAGGTATCTAGAATTAGGGGCATCAAAACCAAGCATACACAAACTTATAAAAGTCAATCACTGTGCCGAGCATGGGAAGGAGTGGGGGAGGGAATAGGGTGGGAACTGGGGGAGGGCTCAATGAGTGCAGTGTGCATGTATGCCTCTATCACCCTGAACTTCATCAAGATGTATGAATGCAATGCACCAAAAGAAAAGCAGAATTTTGTATTAGAGTCTCTCAGTACATTTCTGATTACTTGAATAGACCTATTGATTTTGTCTGTGGGCCACAGTTTGAAACCCCTATCCAAAGATAACATACAATTTTACATAGGACACTGAAAGAGAACATCTACTACTTCCTAGACAAATGGAACAGGTGAGAAAATATGGGTACACAACCAATTTTATTTTCTGTTTTAAAATGTTTTAACTTAAATTTTCTTGGCCAGAATTGGCAGAAGTGCCACAAGTTCTGAATTATCAGAAGACTTTTAAAGCGCAATGATCAGTGAATGATTTTTCCATGTGATGTGTTTTCCTGTCATGACACTATCTTATCTATTTTACATGCTGAGCCATGCCCCTCCAAAAATTATATGTTGAAATCCTAACCCAGTACCTCACAATGTGACTATATTTAGAAATAGGACCTTCGAAGAGGTGACGGATTAATGGGGCCATTAGAGTAGGGCTGTAGTATGATCTGATGAGTGTCCTTATAAACTGAGGAAATTAAGGCATACTGAGAAATACCAGGATGTATGTACACAGAGGGTGACCCCTTGATGAGGCAGTCACAGTGCCACCATCTGCAAGGCCAGAAGAGAAGCCTCAGAAGAGACCAACCTGATCATTCCCTTGATCCCAAACTTCCACTTTCAAGAACTATAAAAAAATGAATTCTGCTTAAGCTATTTGGTTTATGGTTTTCATTATGCATCCCTGGCAAACTAATCTGACACACATCTTTCTCAACTCTTTAGAACTTCTCCTTAGGTAGAACTAGCCAGGTCACTTATGACCCCCTCTTTTATTACTGTGTTTTTTTTTCAGGTGGAAATTATCTTACAATATAGGTAGGTTGTATCTCCCTCCTGTTTTTTTTTTTTTTTTTTTTGGTGTGATACTGGGGATTGAACATGGGACATGCTACCACTGAGCTACCCTCTCATCCCTTTTTATACTATTCATTTATTTATTTACTTGGAGACAGGGTCTTGCTATGTTGCCCAGGCTTCCCTAGAATTTGTGATCCTCCTGTCTCAGCCTTTCCAAGTACTGGTATTACAGGTGTGTACCACTGCATCCATTTTTTCTCCTTGATTTTTGTTAAAATCCATGTTGATATGAAGTCATGCAATTGCCGAGCATGCGGTGTTGGCTGCACAAAGTGATTGGTACAGCTGTCTGGAAATAGCCTGTAATTGAATCACTATAGAGGCTCATTCTCTCAGTTATCTGTGTAGCATAAGTTCAGACAAAGCCAGCAGCCACCAACTTAGATGTTTCCTCAGATTGGGGACTTTAAGCTCTTCTGGAGGTTGGGGGAGGAAATGGAGGTAGAACAACAGTGGTAATGGTAGTAATGATAATAACATCAATAATATTAAATTCTTCATGTTCTAGGTACAGTGAGAGCTAAGAAATTTACCTGAATCATATCAGTAACTGTCCCAACACACATCAAAGCTAAGTATTGCTATTATCCTCATGGGTTAAGGTTAAGTCATTTACTTCAGTTCACACAGCTAGTAGATAAGGGGAAGAGTCACTGATAAAGGTTGAGTTTGAGTTTTAGTATTTATAGAGATGAAGGCATGCTCAATAATAGCTAGTAGTCAGAAAAATCCTGAAGGAAAGATACTTCTTCAGGATCTTTATGAATGCCTAGAAGGTGACCAAAAATCTATGGCTATCAGGGGAAAGGAGAAGGTCATTCTGGAAAAGAAGACAGTCTTTGCCAAGACACCAAGGTACAGGCTTGTGAAGGGTGTGGGCACACTGGCTGATAGAGGGCAAGGTGACAACAGCCAGGAAGCATACTGGAGAACAGGCAGGGCAAGATAGTAGAGGTCCTTTTACGTCATATTCCAAAGTCCTTTCATTTTATAATCCATGGGGCATCCTTGAAAGACTTCAGGCTGGAAAACCTCATGGTCTGAATCAGATTTGAGTATGTTCATTTACTCTGACTGAGCAGAGAATAGCCTGGCCAAAGCGAGACCAGTTTCATTTTCACACATTAGAAATTAAATCAGTTCAATTTAGGGTAAGAATCTTTATAAATATTCAACAATATTCCATTAATACAGGGACTCCGAAATATGCTGGTTTAGGCATTAAACAGAGTTTAATGTGACACACTGAGTTTAAAAGTGACACACTGGCCTCAAAGATTTTCATAAAAGAACATATAGTGGTAGACTTTAGGTCTATGAGAAAAAGAGGAAGCTTCACAACATCATTTTTTCACTCCAACTAGCTTCACAAATAGCTCCTTTCCCTTCTAAAATTGTAGAGGAAAGTTATGTAACTTCTAAAATAAGGAAAGCAATTGTCTCAGTCGAATTATGGGCTATTTTAATGCTCCGAATTTCAAGAATCTTCACTTTCCCATTTCACAACCATTATACAAATCAAACAGCTTTTTTTATTTTTCATTCCAGTTCTGATAATTAGTCCTCTCAATTTTCTTCTTCCCTGAGGAGCCCTCAGTGGAATTGGGGCACTCCTTCAAAATTAAAACCACTAAAACCTGGCTTCAAGTGATCCATCAGATAATTTAGTTCTCCTCTGGAAAGAAATAAGTGAATGGGCAAAGACCTAAAAAAAGGTTCTAGTAACTGATGTGCCTTTACAAAGAAATGTGGAACAAGAGGAGCATCTTCTCCTTCATCCACTCAAATGGTTTCCACATTCTAGCTGTTAGCATTCAGTATCAAATGAAGAGGCAAATAACAGCCCCCCACCAACCCTCATGCAGCCTCTACCATAGGACTTCCTTTCCCATGGATTCATTCAAGTGGTCATTTGCCCCTCTGCTATCAAATCAGGAGGAAGGTCTACTTCAGAACCGTAGGCCTTTATGCAAAACTGAACTGCATGATGAACTACAGGAAGCTGAGCCAATGACTAAGTCCCCAGAGAGAGCACTGGATGAACGGCAGCATGGCAGAGAGGTGCCTTGGAATCTTACCTGGCAAGCGGTGCATTGAGATGGGATGGAAGTGCCATAGCAAGAAAGTCTTAAAAATCTAAAGGCATGGTCTGGAAAGTTCAAGTTCTGGATTTTTACACTCAGTTATGGATCCTGGCACTAGTACTGTCTGTCTTCAGAAAAGACGTGAGGCATATTCAGATGTTAAGCTTTTCCATTTGTATATTAAAGATGTTAAATATGTTAATGGAAGTATGTACCCCTACGATGTCATACAATGGCTAAGTATGATGAAGTTCTTAGCACAATGCCTGGGATATATTAAAACTTCAGTAAATGCAAATCATTTGTAATATTTTGTAATTAATATTAATGGCTGGAATTAATATGTATTTCATTCACCAAGTTTCCAATTGTTCTCTTTTTATTTTTATATTTATTTGTTTATTATTTTAAAAAGTTTTTTTCTGATGCTGGCGACTAAACCCAGGAGCATTCAACCTCTGAACTACACCCCCAGACCTTTATATTTTTTTATTTTTTATTTTGAAACAGGGTCTTGCTAAATTGCTGATGCTGCCCTTGAACTGTAATACCCCTGTCTCAGCTTCCCAAGTACTGGGATTATAGGCGTGAACCCCTGTGCCCAGCTTATTTTCCTTTTCTAAAATATCGGATTAAGATATAATTCATATACTATGAAATTTGTCTTCTGGCATTGTACAATCTAGAGAATTTTGTATGTATTCACAGAGCTGTCCAACCACTAATATTTCTAATTTTATAATATTTACATTACTCCTTCACACACACACACACACACACACACACACACACACACACACCACTACCCGATTCCACCTTCATGATACTATGGCTGTCCCTGGCAACTGTTGATCTAATTTCTGTATGCGAAGTACATAAAGTATTTAACAAGTTGCCTGGTACACAGTAATACCAATACCATTGCTGCAAAACCATAATGCCTGCTAACTCCACATTTAGTCCAATGTTAATTCTTTCCACTTGATGCAGAACATTGGTTCATATATTTGCATGTTTAAGGCACATGATTACAAGTGACTTTGGTATCAGAGATCAGCTATTCAGCATTGTAGCTTCACATATTATTTTAATGGACAGATAATTTACCTATCATAAAATTTACCACTTTAAAGTGTACTATTCATTTGTATTATATTCATAAAATTATGCCACCACCTGTACTATATAATTCCAGAATATTTTATAACACCAAAAAGAAATCCAAGCTCATTAATATCTATTTCCCATTACCCACTCAACAAGATCCTGGCAATCACTAGTGTAGTTTCTGTGTCAATGGACTTGTCTGTTCTGAACTTTTCATGTAAATGAGTCATATGATATATATTTTTTATATTTAGATTCTTTTACTTAGTATACTGTTTGCAAGGTTCATTCATGTAGCAAGAACCAATAGTGCATTCATTTTCATGGCTAATATTCCACTATTTACACAGCATTTTATTAATTGTTCATCACTTGTTAAACATTTGTGTTGCTTCCACTGCTTGACTATTGTGAATAATGCTATAACATTCATGGGAAAGTTTTTGACTGACATATTCTTTGTATTATCTTGGGTATGTACCTGGTAATGAAATTGCTTTCTAATATAATTCTTTGTTTACAGTTTTGAAAGCTGAACTGCCAATAAAACTGTATCACCTTCCATTCCATTTTCTCTACATCCTTACCACCAACACTTGGTATTGTCTGTTTTTTTTTATTGTGCTATCTTAATAGTGGATATGCAAATACATCTCATTGTTTATTGAATTGAATTCCACTAATGGCTTATGATTTTGAGTATCTTTCGTATGCTTGTCGACCATTTGTATATCTTCTTTAGAGAACCAAACTTTTGCCTATTTTTCATTTGAATTAGTTATATTTTCATTTTGATTCATAATAATTTTTGTTTTATCTTGTTTAATTCAGTTTTATTCCAATGTAATGTCAGACTGGATCATTTTAATTTCCATTTCTTCACACGTCTTCTAACAATTTGGGTTTTTTAAATTAATTAATGTATTTATTAATTTATTTTTATTTATTTATTGGTGCATTGTAATCATACATCTTGATGAGTTTCAGGGTGGTAGAAGTATACATGCACACATCACTCAATTAGGCCTCCCCAAATTTCCTTTATTATATATATGATTGAAAATATTTTATCCCACTCTCTGAGTTGTCTTTTCTATTGTTTAGTGCTGTTCTTTCATGCATAAAAGTGTTTCCTTTTAATTTCGATGAAATCCAATTTGTCTTTTATTTTCACCTCTGTTTTTTGTGTCATACCTAAGATTCCACTATCCAACCAAAATAACCAATATTCACCACTAAGAATGTCATAGCTTTAGCTCTTTGATGAATTTTGAGATGTTTTACATATAATGCAGGGATCAAGCTTTATTCTTTAGAGAGGAGAGATGGAGATTTAACTAGGGGAATTCTACCTGCTAACTACATCCCCATTCCTTTTTATTTTTTATTTTGAAAATAAGCTTTTACATTATTGGTTAATTGACTTTGACAGTTATGCCAAGATTATTCAATGGGAAAAGAATATTCATTTGAACAGATGGATCTAAGATTATAAAATATTCACATGCAAGAGTAAAGCTTGGCCAAACATGGTGGTCTATGCCTGTAATTCCAGTACTTGGAAGGCTGAGACAGGAGGAACTCAGGTCAGAGGTCAGCCTCTTCAAGTTAGCATGACCCTCAGCAACTTCTTTTTTCAGCAATGGATTATAGTTTTCATAATAAATCTCTTGAACTTCTTTTTCTTATTTCATTTAGCATTTTGTTGTTTGATGTCTTGTAAATTATTTTAAAAATTTTCAGTTGTTTGGATTGTTTCAGGCTCAAAATTTTTTTAGGTTGTTTATTAATAGTACATAGAGGTATAATGTTTTATATATTGATTTTATGTCCAACTTTGTTGATCCGGCTTATTAGCTCTATTTTTATTTTCTGGGACTTTTATATTCTAGATGATAACATTTGAAAATGGAGATGGGGCTGATAAAGTAGCTCGGTGGTAGAGTGCATGCTTAGTATGCATGAGGCCCTAAGTTTGATCCCAGTATTGTTAAAACAAAAAAACAGAAAAAGAAAAGGAAAATGCACCAATAAATAAGTAAAAATGCACCAATAAATGCACAATGCACCAATAAATAAGTAAAAATAAATTAATAAATACATTAATTAATTTTAAATTACTTCTTCCTTTTCAATCTGAGTGACTTAATTTTTCTTTTTTATTTATTTTCCCTAAATGAGCTGAATTTAAATGATGAAAGGGCTTGTCTTTTTTCTGACCTTAGGAGGATAGCATTCAGATTTTCACAAATAATTATTATTTTTTTACAGTACAGGAAATTGAACCCAAGGGCATTCTACCTCCAAGCCACACCCTCAGCCCTATTTTTTATTTTTTATTTTGAAACAGGGTCTCACTAAGTTGCGGAGGGCCTCACTAGTAGCTGAGGTTGGCCATGAACACGGATCCTCAGGTCTCAGCCTCCCAAGTACTGGGATTACAAGTGTGTGCCACCACAGCCCTCATGATCCAATCATTGCCTACAAGCTCCACCTCTGAACCCTGCTGCCCTGGGGAACAAACTCTCAACACATGAACTTCTTGGGGGACATTGCAGATCCAAACCACACCACTTTTACATGTGCCTGGTTTCTAGATCTTCAGAAACACAATGGATCTCTTCAAAGCCTCCTGCCAATATTTTATTCAACAGATCCTCCTTTTAAGTGTTTTGTCCTATCATTCATGTCTCCAGGTGATAAGTTGTTGCAATGTTAAAATAATTGCCATTAGTAAGCTCGGTACCAGGTCCAACAATGACAAGCCCTGTAAATGAGGTTTTCCCACAAAGCTGCCAGACAGGTCAAACAGTCATCATTATTTGGAGATGGGGCTTCATGAGGAATTCTGAACACATTGTGACCCTCCAGTGCTTGCCAGTTTCCTGGTTTTCACAGATGCCATGGGTGTGAGATTGTTGGTGGCTGTGGATATCACAGAGCTAAAGAAAAAGGGATGGGCAAGTTCCAATACCATGAAATTTTATTATTGTAATACATGCATATCCATACTTAAAGCAGTACAATTTGCAATAGCCAAATTATGGAACCAACCTAGGTTACATAATCCATCAACAGATGAATGTATTACAAAATTATGGGATGTACACACAATGGAATTCTACTCAGCAATAAAGAAGAACAAAATTATGTCATTTCCAGGAAAATGGATGGACCTGGAGAACATTATGTTAAGTGAGATTAGCCAGTCAGAGAAAGTGAAGGGTCATATGTTGTCTGTCATATGCAGAAACTAGGGAGTAATCATGGCACAAGAGGGACTTTAGATCATGGAGGAGAAACCCCAGTGGAGCAAGAGAGGTGGTCTAGGGGAGGGTGGTGGTAGGGAGAGGGAGAATGAATGAAAGAAACACTTCCATTGGTATTATGTATATGTGTGAGAATACCAATGCCAATTTCAATATCATCTATGGGGAAGGGGAGGGAGCCAGTGGAAAGTTCAGCAAGTGCCGCGTGCATGTATGCCTTTCTCACTCTGAACTTATCATGATGTGAGACTACAACGAAGCAATAAAAGTTTATTAAAATACCGCAAAATTTGGTGTACTCGCTCATTCAATTGCTTCTCTAAACAAACACACCTAGGTTGTTTCAAATTTTTGGTTAGTTTCCATAATTCTGAAAAGGTTCATTTTGACAATTTCTTGGCACTGTTAGCGTGTGTGTGTGTGTGTGTGTGTGTGTGTGTGTGTGTGTGTATAGAAGTAGATTTTTGAAGCTCATTACACCACCATTATAGAGATACTCTTCTCCACTGGTTTTCTAATGCCTACATGGAATTAAAGTGTTTATGACAGCTATTAAAACCATATTCTTCAGTTCAACTTTTAAATTTCAGTCCAATCTGGGTTCAAACTCGATTTTGAACTTCATGTATTTCAAAATCTAAACCTGAGTGGTCTGCTTCCTGTCCTGGAGAACCGGTTGTAAAGCAAGAGTTATGCAGCCACCCATGACCAAAAGATACAATGAGGGTCATTGTTGGTAGACCAATAAGATAAATGTCAGTTAAAACCTCATTTCATACATGGAAAAAGTGTTCTTTGTTCTTCTATTCTTATTGCTTCTATATTCTGATATAGATGTCTGGAGAAAAATGTTGAGAATAATTCTGAAATTCACTTGAACTCAGTGAAAACAACTACCATCAACACCTACTAATGCTGTCAGGGCCTTGGAGGTTTTATTCTTTCTGACTCAATAACCTGAACATGAGAAGAGAAAGGGTTTGAGCGGGGTTACTTCACAGTCAGTAGATAATAAAAGAGAAAGATAAAGACATAATTGCGAGAGCTTATTAAGATATGGACAATGAAGAAAATACATATATGTACATTAAAAGATGCACATGTCTTCTAAGTCACACTAGTGGGGCCATACTCATGCCCCTGGGCCAAGAGTACAACCAGATGGATGATGATGATGATATAGAGATTCCACATTTCATGATTATAAATATTTGTCCTGAGAAATAACCATCAGAGTGAGTAATACACTTGTTTTGAAGTCATAAAGAGCTGGGTTTGAATTCCTCTCCAGCACTTAACTTCTTTAAGTTCAATTTTACTATGCATCTCTTATCTTGCAGAAGTTTTAGTGAGCTTCCCATCACTGTGAGAAATATGTGTGTGTATTATTCTATCACCCTGAACTTCATCAAGATGTATGATTACAATGCACCAATAAAAGAAAAAAAAGAGATAAATGCCTGAGATAGTCAACTTATATGGAGGAAAGGTTTGTCTTGGATGATGGTTTCAAAAGTGTCAGCCTGTAGTCTCTTGGCCCCTTCCCTCTGAGCCTGTGGTGAGAGAGCACAACTTGGTGGAGAGTGTGTGTCCAAGCAAGCTGCTAACCTCCTGGTGAATGGGAAGAAAAACTGAGAGAAAAAGACTAGTGTCTCCCAGTCCTCTTCGAGGGTAACCCAATATTACCCACTAGGCCCCACCTCTTAAAGGTTCTACCACCTCCGAATAGCTCTATGGGCCGGTGACCAAACCTTTAATGAATGGACTTTTGGGTAACATTTAAGATGTAAACTATAGAAGCATTTTTGCAAGATTTTAAAATGAGTTATACAAAAAAACTAGCAGGTTACACACCTGGTACTGCCCATGGTATGGCATAAAACTTGGCTGCTACCTGGATATTTTGCATTTTATATACCCGTACTCCACATAGTGCTTATAAATTTAACATCATGTGAGAGCCTTTTTAAAGCACCGGAAACTGTGCTAATGAGAAGTTTACAGGAATAAGGAAAGAAAAATGAAGGTAAAAAAGACAGGAAAAAGAAAAACTAGAGTAAAAAGAGACTTTCAATGAGCACCGATTATAGTTGTCTGTATGCATGTGCTATGCTTTTCTTAGATAGGTAACTTCAGTTATAGATGTAAAATCTTATACATATGCAAATAAGAGTGAAATTTATAGTATTTGACAGCCTGTAAGCCAGTGGAGAGTTATCAACCCATCAGAAGATATGCCAGATATAAATTGGAATAGTCTTGGAGGTTTCTACTATGCCAGACATCTTTGGTATCTGAATCTCCAGATAATCCAGTGAATTTTCAGGATGAAGCTCGGGTATCCTGAGAGGTGAGAAGGTGGGGCTCAGAGTAGTGCCTATTTAGCATTTGGTCTAGAAGTGCAGTTAGCATCTGTATCTGTTGGGTTTTCATCCATGCATTTAACCACAAGCATGAATCCAAATATTTGGAAAAATATCTATGTGTTTAGCCTCAATCATGTTTCCAAATATTTGGAATAAGCCTTTACTGAGCATGTACAGAGGTTTTCTTCTCTTGTCACTTAATTTATAATCATTTTAGTATAATAATTATTTATTGAAATAGCATTAATATGAAATTGCTATTTTTTAGCATTTTCATTGCATTAGGTGTTTTGAGTAATCTTAAGGTTATTTAAAGTATATAAATAGGTTATATAAATATGTAATACCATTTTATATAAGGGACTTGAACATCCATGAATTTGGGGATCTATTGGAAGTCCTGGAACCAATCCCTCATAGACATTGAGGAACAACTACATTGTGAAGTGCTAATAATCCTCATGAACAGTTATCAGTTAAATATCAAGCTTACATGTAAAAATAGACCTAAAGAGCTAACCAGGAAATACTACATGGGACCTAAACATTGTCCCAAATAAATTTACTAAAACAAATTCAGAGAATAACCTGCTAACATACAAGTTTGACAGATTAAACTTAAACATGGTATGGAGTGGTATGACTGGAGGTGACCTCAGAGAATAAGTCTTCCACTGCCAATAGTACAAATTAAGTAATAATACACATGAGGCATTGTTCTGCACAGAAGGTGTTCAACAGTTGACACTCTTTGACCCGCTGTAGAGTGTATATGTGTTGATGTGAGGGAACTGAGGCAGAGAAGTTGATTGATGTGTCATAAGTCAGTGAAAGTAGTGCAATATGATCAGTGCCAATAAGAAGCTGAACATAGACATGGATAGGGTACAGGAAAGATTTCATGAGGGAGAAGAAATTCTCAGAGAGAAAAGACTGAAAGAATCAATGTCACAGAAGAAGTTAAAATACACATCATTATAGGGTGGATGCAGCCTGGAAAATAATTTCCAAGACAACAGTAGAGATGCAGATAGGTTTATTTAAGTGGGGACACATGCAAAGAATGTGGGCCAGCTCAAGAGAGAAAAAGATGGAAAGAGAACAGCAGAGAGACAGAGATTGACAGAGGAACTTGCAACTCTGGAGGGTCATAGGTCTTCTTTTATAAGAAACTGAAAATGGTAAGCACATGATGGATAAATATGGTGGGCAAATGGTGAGCATGGGGTAGGGGTTGAGCTTGATTCCCTTTATTGTGGATCGATTAGTCCCCACCTTACTGACTCCAAACAACCTTAGTGCATGGGGCTTCTCAAATGGTTCTGTGATGCTGATGAATGGTTCTTGAAGGGGGACAGAGGTTGTGGCTCTCACTCCTCTCTTCTACTGTAGGCTGGAAGTGCCTGGGGCTAGCACTGGTCCCTAGAAATCCCAGTCCAGGACACCTGTGGGGGGCAGGAGGTTTGAGCTGAGAGCACTGTGGCAGGGAAGATATGATCATGGAGTTTTTAGATTCAAAACTACTGCCCTTTCGTCTTCCCATCTTCTTCCTTTTTTATCTCACTTCCCTTTTCCTTTTGATAAGTGGTAGTTACCCTTTCCCAAGCCTAGGCAAGGCACCACATATTTCAGATAGGGATAATAAATACTGAAGACTCTTTTAAGACCCAGTAGAATGAGGAATCTAGTAAATAGCTTAGATAAGAAACTGTGCACATCATTTGTTAAGACCAGAAAGAGCAAGTCAAGGATGGATGATGGATGATGTAGATATTTTGAAGATCACATTTATTTTTTATCTTCACCTGAAGTTTCTGTGCTGAAAGTGAGAAGTTACTTAGCCTTTCTAAACTTTAGATTTCTTCGCTAAAATCTGGACAGGCATATCTCATTTTGGGCTGTTTGAGGGAGCCAGAGTTGAACTAACATCTAAAAGCTGAAAAGAAGCTGTTTCATGCAGAATTGGTGGGACAGTGTTCCAGGTAGAAGGGACATCAGGTGCCAAGACTACAGGTTGTCAGGATGAGAGACAAACATGGCTGATGTGGCTGGAGTCCAGTCAGTAAGTGGGGGAACAACGATGGAGCAATTATGAAATCAATTTCATCAAATGGAAGAGATTAAATTGAATTTTAAGTGCACTAGAAATATATTGAAAGCTATCAAGGAGAGTGTGAAATGTCCTGATTTATGTTTTTAATAAGTTTTGGAAACAGTAATAATAGCTGCACATCGTGAGTACAAGAAATGACATTGAATTCTACACTTAAAAATGGAGGCAAATTTTATGTTTGATGTGTTCCATCCTAATTTTAAAGATTGAAAAAAACATAAAGTGTGGGGAACAAATTTGAGAGAAGAGGAGAAAACCTGGCATAGAGTTAAGATGAGGAAAGATCCCCATTAAGTCTCACAAACACCATAATGTATTAGGAATTCTTCCCATGGGAAGAAACTAAGATTCAGAGATATACTAAACCCAAAAATTTAAAAGATATTCTAAAGCCAAGCTGGAAGAGAAACTTATTTTTTCACCACTAAATTAAGAAATGTTAATTGTTCCTAAACTCATGCCTATCTCACTCTTCATTGCTCAATTTTGATGTTTAAATAAGCTTTGATATTTTTTAGGTCTCAGATATAAATTGCCTTACTTTAATTATGCATGAAAATTCTCATCAACAGAAATATTAGCAATTATTGTACTATAACAGTATGATTATGCCATATATAGTAACAATTATAGCATATGAATTAAAATAGTCATATTTTCTGAAATTTCTGCCAGAAAGGACAATTAAAATATTTCCCATTCGAGTAGTAGTTCCACTATTTGTCAAATTGCCTATTAAATGGATGGATTTTGATTTTTGAGGTTTATAAAAAGTAGAGAACATGAATTTCATGAGTTTTTTTAATCTGTAAATTAAAACTAAAAGACTCTTTTTTGGAACTCACATCAGCCTCATTATTTGTTTTGCAAACTCTTATAGTAAGTAAAAAGAAATCTTTGATATTAAAAGCTCATAATAGAAGACCTGCAAAGATAAGTATAATCAGAGGAGAAATATATCACAAGGGAAGCACCTTTTCAATGCTCTCATAACACTGGGCAATTGAACACATTTGTCCAGAGAGAATGAATCCCAATGACTAAGATTTAGGAATTTTGGTATTATAAAAGAAGTCTGCTAATTCTCTGATCAGCTAAAATGGAACTGTATTGAATTTGCAATAATAATTTCAGCAATTGGATCATGAAGATAGAAGCAGGGTAGTGTGGGGCTAGAATAACTTTGATATAAGTTTATGATATCACCATGGTGCAAAAATATATTTGATATTAATCTGTAAATGCCTAGGAGAAGTTTTAGCACTTGCATTGATCAGAATAATAATTAATTGCATAAAATGATGAAGCGGTTTTATTTCACATGCAAAAATGTTTCTGCAACTTTAATTCTGGAAGGTTCTTTCAGCAGCATCTATCTGTTCAGGGTTGTTTATATGCATTTGCTTCAAACACATTTGTTAGGAGTGTAATCTGCAGTATGCATTGGGCTTCAGAATAGACTTACAAAGATGAGTAAGTTGAAGTCTCAGCATTGTGAAAAAAGAGGAAAATAGATTTGAAGCCCTAAAGACATAGTTATACCACTTACTAATTCTATGACCTAATACAAGCTCTAAAATTTTACTGAATTTTTTCTTTGTCTGTAAAAGGGGATATACAACTTATCTCATATTGTTATTATGAGAACTAAGCAGATAATTCACATAATGTGCTCATCAGGGACCGTGTGTCATAATGTATGCACCCATTAAGGTTACTTATTACTTCTCTCTAAGGCCCTAGAAGTTAACATTGGTGAGAGTAATAAATTATGTAGGTAATATGCACACATAAAAAGTTTTATATATAAAAATGTGTCTGATGTACTTAATATATACTACAATATACTTCATGCACTTTGAGTGCATTGTACATTTGCTAATTTTTCCAACTAATATCTCTTGAATCTTTGTTATGTGACAGACCAAGGTCTAGACACTGGGAAAACAAGCACCAACAAATAAACATTCCCAATTTCACAGAATTTGCCATCTCGCACAGTAGTCAATGAGCTAGAAAACTGATGAATATTAATAGGAAATATTTGTGTGGAATTGACCTTAGGCTAGGAACAAATTTAGATATTTAATGTACACTAACTCATTTAATCTTCACAACAACCTTATGCAGTTATTTCCATTTTATTCATCTCCTATTATTTTCATTCACATTATACATTTGAAAAAGCGGAGGCAGAGAAGTTTCAAGTAAATTACCCACATCAATATGTGGCATAGCTGGGGTTCAAATGTAGGCAGATGGTTTCTCAAAAATTGTCTTGTATTACTGTTTCTTTAAACATAATGAGGGATTTAGCTTTGATGTTTAGCTGCACAGGGAGGAAGAAAACTAGACAGCTGCCAATCATGCTTGGCAAGCAAGCGGATGTTATTGCAAGTTTAACGGGAGGCTCTTAGAAAGTTGTGTGCAAGTGATTGATAAAAATATTATTGTTTTATAAATTCAATCTGACTGCTTCATAGTGGGTAAAAATTCTTAAGGGAGCCCGCATGGAACTATGAAAAACAGGATGTAATTTTGGGGGGTTCTAGTGTAAAATGATTATAGTTTGGACAAATTTTTGATGAGGACTCCATTTGGACTTTTAGACTAGATAACCTATAATGAGTTAGATGTGCAAAGTGAGGAGATGGGAGAAGAATTAAGAGGTTTGTTTTAGAAGTGGATACACACTGCCAATCTCAATATAACATATTGGGAAGGGAAGGGAAGGAGGAAGGTGCTAAGGGGAAGTTCATCAAGTTCTGTGTGTGTGTAAGTCACTATCACTCTGAACTACACTATGATGTGAGACTACAATGCACCAATAAAAGTATATTAAAATAAATAAATAAGCAGGGGGAGTTGGAATCATATTATAATCTCTAAGGCCGCACCCCCAGGGATCCACCTCCTCCAGCCACACCCTACCAGTCTATTTGATACCACCCAAGTAAATCCATTACAATGGGTTTATCCACTGTTGGGATTACAACCCTCATGATTCCACTATATAACTCCAAAGATTAATAAATGAGCTATTTAGGGGATATTTTATATCTAACTATAACAGTGGTGAACATCTGTAACCCTAGCTACTAGGGAGGCTGAGGTAGGAACATCACAATTTGAGGGCCAGCCTTGGCAATTCAAAATAAAAAATAAAATGGGTTTGAGATGTAGATCAGTAGTACAGTGTCCCTGGGTTCAATTCCCAGTACTCCTTCCACCCCTAAAAGGAAAATTTAGGACCAAACTCTGAATAATTTGAAGAATTTAAAGGTTAGGTCAATGAGAGGGTAGCCAGTAAAGGTAACTAGAGAAAGAGTTGTTAGTGACTTCAAAGGAAATCCAATGAAGCTGACAAAACAGAAGCAAAAAGAAGAACATATGCTACTTAATAGGCAGGCAAGTATTACTATGATTAAAATCACCCACATTTTATAGGTAAACAAAATAAGGCTCCAAGTGGTAAATAACTTCCCTATTGTCACACAGAGTAGAAATATGATCCACACTGGTGTCAGTATGTTTTAGACTATGGTTTTATGCACAAATCTTTCTTGCTACCTACACAAACAGTACTCTAGTCAAAGTTTATGCAGATGTATATAAGAGGATATAATTTACATTTATATTCCCTAAACTGATACAGAGAGGTAAAGTTTTCCTTGTACCCTGTGCATAATTAGGAGTTCTTTGCAATACAGAAGTGGCATGTAGGTGGCAGGTCTTCTAGACAGGAATCAGCAGAGAACTCAGGGAAGCCACCATGAAGAAGAGAATGGTACCATGGTTTTATGTGTGCACATTTGTACGTGTGTGTGTGTGTGTGTGTGTGTGTGTGAATTTCCACCCAGGACAAGACTTTCTATGTGGATATAGTAAGCAGAGGAGCAGAAAAGCAGTGGCTATAGAAAATAAAAACTAGAAAGAAAAATTAGATCAGCTCTTACAGGTTCTGAGTCAGTCAAATGAGTTTTCTCCTTAGTCTGTAAGCCTAAGAGGGAAGGTTAAGGCTTCTAAAGCAGAGTAACATATTAAAAGCATCCTCAAAGAAAGTAGAGTTGACTCCTGAGGTTGGTAAATGACGTCTGGTTCATATCCTTTCTTTGAGGGAAAGCCCTGCTACCCACCCCCAACTGTTGCGACGCAACTATTGATCACCACACACCTTCACTTTGTCCAGATAGATGAGTATCTGGCTCAGATTAAGATTTTTGTAGTGTTTTAACCCCACTGGGCCCAGTGACCGCACAGGGGGAAATCCATGTCCTTTTCTTGTCTATTATATAGCGACCAAGAGAATGAAACTCTCTTCTCACTTAATCTGCATATTTGGGAACATGAAGAATTAGAACTTCTGAAAGAAGAAGTCCTCAGAGAAAAGGCCCTGTGGCCTCATTCTGGATCTAGCCATTTCTACCACACATTTCACCTAGACCTCACAGGTGAATGCATGGGCAAATGCCTTTTATCCTTGAGTCCAGTCTTCTAGACTATAGTGGGAAAACCTGGATATGAAATTAATTGGCTGTGTCAATAATCCTAATAAGAAATGGGGAGACTATGACTATGGCATTGAAAACATTAAGAGGAACATATTTGAGGCATCTTTGCAGGGTACTTGTGTTCAATTTAATTAACTTTAAATACTGGAGGGGAATTGACAATAACTAAAATATCTCATCTGAAACCCAACGGGTTGTTGATATGACCTCTGGTGTGACAGATAAAGGAGACAAAGGAGGAAAGAATTTATTCAAATGTAATGGTTGATGCCCATGAATGGCATTCGTATGCAGAGGAAGGTACAGATATAGATGGCAAAAAGGCAAAGATACTGGTTTTGGAGCCCAAAACAATGTCTAGGCTAGAGTGTAGATTTGGGAATCATTAGCATATACATAGTATGTAAGTCATGAGAACTGGCAATTTTTTTTTATTTAAGGAAAGGAAGAATAGTGCATTAAAAGAGCAATAGGACATGTTGCATATTTTTTGAAAGCGGGGATCAGATTGATTCCTGGCGATGTTTCCTGACACTGATCTGGTGTGGTTATGAACAAATGAATAATTGCCCCAGGCTCAGTGCAGTGCTGTGCATGCCGTGTTTGCAGCTCCCCTGAGGTGGGTTTCCATTTCATCTCCATGCTATAGGTAAAATCAAGGATCACTTGCAGTTTAAAATTGCTACAATTCTATTGTTTTATGTTTCTTCATCCGGTACTGTGCATATGTTTAATTTTTAAAAAAATGAATCAGAAAGATGCTTATTCCAAAATTTCTTAAATATAGTTCTGCATTTTAAAATTGTGACTATCTTGAGGTCATTTGTTTATATGATAATTGACTGCAAAACATCCTGTAGAGGCATGTTGGCTGTGCAAATGTCGAGTGGGCATCAGACCAGCAGTGATCAACGCCATCTTCATTATACTGCCACCACGAGAGGGCTGGGAGTGCTGTCTGCCTCCTATTTGGTGCCCTTAAAGTGGGGTCGAATTTACTTTCTCGATGATTATTCTAGTCTCAGCTAATTTTATTATTTTTTTTGCTGAAAATATTAATATATACTAGATATGTAGAAATAATTAATTTAAAATTAGTTGTGTTTTTTTTTTTTGCAGTACTGGGATTGAACTCAGGGGCATTCTACCTCCAAGCTACACCCCCAGCCCTATTTTTATACTTTATTTTGAAACAGGGTCTTGCTAAGTTGTGGAGGGCCTCACTAAGTAGCTGAGGCTGGCCGCCAACCTGCGATCCTCCTGTATCAGCCTCCCAAGTTAAAATTAGTTTTTTTTGAATGATAGTGGTAACTATAATTATTTAAGTTGTTGTGAAAGAACACAATGAAAAACTGCATTTGGCATTAAATAAATAATTTCACACTTGGGGTGTTCTAGTGCTTTGTTTTTATGTAATTCCATTTAAATGTGTTTATATGTAAGAGATAATATAGCCAGCTATGATTAAAAATATATCAGTAAGTAGACACCAACCAGCATCATCTAATTTAGTCTGAAAACATTCTTTTTATGCACTCTGTTAATGATGTAAGCTTTAACAAATATCATATTATTTATTCTCCTAATCCTGGGAAGGCTCACTTTAGAAGCAATTAATTATATTAATTAAGTGATACAATGCAACTAAGCAAACACTCTTGAAATTGTAAATGACTGAGTTGATAACTATTAACTATTTAATCATGGTTAAATTCTAAATATACTATGCAATTTCAAAATGAACAAAGGTATGTTAAGAAAAAAGAGAAAATGAGTGCTTTGTTTTGTTTTGTTTTTTAGTGTGAGAAACATCAAACTTCAAACACCATTAGAAAAGTGGACATCAACTCATTTAGTCCTGTAGGACTCTTCTCTGCAAGCTTCTCTGGGAACTGAAAACTCATTGCACTCCCTAACTGATACCTGTACAGGTGAACCGTGCTGTGAGCTCCACTTTTCCTCAGGAGAGAAAGGTCTTGCTTCTTGTCAAGGTTCTGACTCCTACCAGCTGTATTGCTTTGATGGATTCATTCTCTTCTGTGGCCTTCAGTTTCTCTAAGTGTAAATTCAGAATAGTCAGAATAGCCTTGCCCTATTTTTTCTTCAGACTTTTGACTGGGAACAAAAAGAGACAAGATGGCGAGAAGTCAGATGAATCTAAAACTTTCAAATTTCTAAGTCTCTGTGTGCTTAGAGAAGGATATACAGAAATTTCCAGGCGGAAGCCTGACTGGTCTCTGGGACAAGGGACCATCAAGTGGGCACTTCTCAGAGGGAATGTCCCACTCTGAAGACCTGCCTGCCTGTTTGGCAGATCTAGACATATGCTAATTGGGTACTAAATATTCAAGTAGGAACTTACTCCTATTCAGTAGCTGATGAGTCAACTGACATAACAAAATTTAAATTTATGATAAATGTTAGTTTTTTAGAGAGAACTATTATCTGGGTCTCCCTTCTATGGAATATCATGGGATGCAAGTGAATCACCTCAGGGCTATTTGTTAATTGCAAAATTAGTGTTCTCAAGGGCTCTTCTCTCTTACAATTACAGCTATAACTCTCCCAGGTTGCAGAGATGCCTGGGCCCTGTAGATTCACCTGAAGTAATGTGTTGAGACATGAATGCTCATCCCTGTCCTTGCTTTCACAGCTCCAATCAGACCTTCTGTCTTCTTTTAAAATCATTTTCTGTAGTTGAAGCTTTTCAGATAGCACTTTAGTCATGTTAATGTTAATAGATTCTTTTCCAAGTCCATCTCCCCTTTAGTAGATGACAATACTGTGAGTTAATTCTGCACTGGTGATTCACATGATTGCTAATTCAGGAAATAAAAGGTCATTTTATTTCAAGCTATGTGGGTGCACATCATTTTAAAAAACAGCATTCATAAGTAAAGTTTACTTATTGTTTTTGTTTTCCTATTTACTCTTATTGTATGTATTTACTTAATTCTAAGTTAGGTATCTCATGAAATTTTCTGATTTTGTTTTTAGGGATTTTGAGAAAATGAAATTTAAGCTCATAAAAATTGAATAACTTTTTCAAAGTTAAACGACTAATAACCCATGAAGCTTCTGCAGGTGGCATTTGAATCCAGACAGAGCCCAGAGCCCAGACTCTTAGGCTATGCTATTAAATCTAGAATCTCAGTATCATTAGATAATATATCCAACTTATATTATTACTAGATAATATATCTGAAGATTCTTTGTAACTATGAATTCGTGTATAAAATAATCACATTCTATCTTCATGAAAAAAATAGCATTAGTATCTCATCTGGTTGATATGTAATCACTCAGATAGCATTTCATGTGGTCCAAATGCTTGTATCAAAGGCTAGGTTCGATTCTTTTGTTTCTGTACTTACATTAGTTGTTGACCACTAACTTCTTGGAAAGATGGTGCAGTCAGTGGGCAGAGCAGAGCTTTGGCATGAGATGAACTTATCTCTGGGCTCCGTTACTTTCTTGCTGTGTGAACTTTGCTGAGCTATATAACTCAGTTTCCCTCCTATCTTGACCAGTCGACCAGAAAGTGTACTGTTTATCCATGTGATTTTATTGCTAGGCACTAGGGTTCAAAAAATACGACATAAAATAAAATATGGGTTGAATCTCTCATGGAGAGAAAAATGCAATGGGAAATACCTATTATTAACAAATTAACAAAATTAATTTGTTATAAAGAATACGAACACAAGCAGCGCTGGCTTTCTGGAAAGAACAAAAGAAAATGTTATTTTGTAATGTTTGTTGTTTGCTGGTGGTGTAAGCATGCTAACCATGTCTAATTTCAAGCTATCGACCAGCTCACAAAATGCCTGAATATTTATAATCTGCTCTTCTCAGCCAATAGAAGCTTATCCCATCCCCCACGGAGGGTTTACAAGAGTCAGTGTTCTTATCAAGGAATTTCCATGAACAAAAGGAGTTTGAAAAGCCTAAGTAAGTTGCCTAATAGGATTTTATTTTCACTGGATAAATTCCATATAAACATGAGTGCTTTTTTATTCCACATTTCTACCGAAGGTGCTACTCACCTCTATTTAATAGATTTAAAATTTATACAACAGCTAAAGGCTGGAAAATATTACTCGCTGCATCAAAAGTCTTTTACAGAGTCATGGTTTGAATTACACCAAAACACATTTGTGTTTATGCTTTAGGAATCAGAATATGTAAGAAATAGAAGGCCAAGAGGGTTTTCATAAGTCCCAGGAGCAAAGAATAATATATATGCTCTGATCAATAGATGGGATAAAATAGTCAATCTACGGGGCATTAATTTTTCCCCTAGCATTCATGGTCCTCTCTTGAGACCAAATAAAATCAACGTTTTTTCAAAACTTTGTACTGAGACCATCTTTTATCTTTCACTATCCAGGCTTTATTTTTCTCATTTCTCTCTTTCAATATCCTTTTCAAATTCATTATAATGTCATTCTTATTTCATACATCCCTCCACCTTTCATTAAACCTCTTGATTTTCATTTTTGCTCTATCTCAAATCTTCCCAACCCCTTCTTTTTATCCATCTTTCTTCTGCTAATTTGATTCTATGGAGCACACACACAATTTTCTAGCTTCTGTTCTGATTTTTATTTGGAGGCAGAAACTGAGATATAACTTGTATATAGGAAAATGCACAGATATTAAGCATACAGTGAAATGAATACTAACAAATGTGTACATCCTTATAAACATCTCCTTAATTAAGATAAAGAATATTTTCATCATCCTTGAAATTTTGCTCATGTTCCTTTTTAGGTAATCCTATGCTAAAAAGCCATTATTGCCATGATGTATATCACCAGAGAGTGGTTAGCCTAATTTTGAATTCCGTATGCAATCACCCATTATATGAATTTAACCATTCACTACATACAATTTTGTTAGTATTTTTTAATGTAACACAATGTCTTTAAGATCATTTAATTTATTGCTTTTAACAATAGTTTACATTGTTGACAAGGAATATATCATTTTATGATTATACTAAAATTATTTATTTTTGTATTTCATTAAAGGACATTTGAATATTTCAGGTCTTACCTAGGATATAAGTTTGTATTTTGAAGGGAGGCTAAATATCATGGGGGAATATTATTGGATCATAGGTTTGATTATATGAATAATGTTATCAGAAACTGCCAAATCATTTTCTAAAATGACTACACTATTTTGACATCAGGAACTGAGTATGAAAGTTCCAATCACTCCATCTCCTCAACACATATGGTGTTTATGTTTTTTTAATTTTACCATTCCAATGAATATGCCATGGTATCTCATTGCAGTTTAAAATTGCTATTTCCTGGGGAATAATGATGCTAAGTCCATTTTCATATGCTTCTTAACCTTCATATACCCTCTTCTGTGAGGTTAAGTCTAATTGTTCATATTCTTTGAAATGGATTGTTTCTATTTTTATTATACATTTGTAAGAATATTTTATATATTTTAAATGTTACTTCTCTATCATCAGATATGTGTATTGTGGATACCTTCTCCCAGTATTTCACTTGTGTTTTTATTTTTTATTTCTGCAGTCTTTTGGAGAAAGAGCATATATTTATGCCTTTGGTAGAGTCTGAAGTTTCACATAGATAATAGATAAATCAATTAATTGATCTATCAATTGATAGATAGTTGGTATTTTGTGTTCCACAAATTTTTTACTACAAACATATTATCTGTGTCATTTGGGACGTACATAAAGGAGAGAACAAAATGCAGTTTCTGATCTGGACTGCAGTTAATGCTCATCGATTTCCTCTTCTACTGCCATGATGAAGTCAGCTTGCCCTAAGCCCTCCCTTTTACGGCTCTCAGTGGTGCTTGGTGGAGTGACCTGAGCCCTCATCCCTGGAGTTCTGTGCCTTGGACGCTGTACCCCATCAGGCCAGGTTTTCTGCACATCTTCATTCACATATAGTGACTCCTCTTCTTTCCCATGGCCCCTTGGACAAAGAGAGTCTAAAGTCCCCATTAAATATTGTAGGGTCTAGTTGAATGAGAATCTTGCTGTGTCCCCTCTCCATTCTTTTTAAAGTCCAAGGCCAAGTGTAGTTGTAATACAATATGGTCGATTTTGCAGGCTCCTGCATAATGAGCCAACCCATGCCTAAGTGAGTTTTGGGCTTCTTCTTCTTCTTCATCAACTCTCATACAAGCACCCATTGTCAGGGGCCCTGTGAGGGGGCAGCTGCAGTTGCAGGGGAGGTTTAGGTGGAGAGATCTCCAGCAAAAAGAAAACATGCAGAGTCATCACTGGGAGGAGAGCAATATCAACTTTATTTACAGACCTGTCCTTTATATAGGGTCCCCAGAAAAATGGCACACACTCACATCAGTGGGACTTGCACATGCACCTTACACTTTGCCTAGTCATATTTGCATAGCTATATACATATCTGTGACTGTGTGAGATGCATGCATATCTGCAGCTGTGCAGGGTCATGTTTTCACCATCGGCCTGTCATTCCTCAGGGGCACCACACCCATGCAGTTGCAAGTAGAGGAAGGGAATTGGTTCCATCATGCTGGGTGATGGGGGACTGGAGTCCCTGCTCATGCAGCTAGCTGTGTCTTCCCATGCTTGGACTTGGGTCTATATGTACTATTCCCAGCCTCTTATTGATGACTTCTGGGCACTTGTAACATTTAGAACCAAAGGATATTATGGAACAAAACTCACCATGGGCAGCTTTGATGCATTCTCACAATCAACTGTCCTCTCTGAGGGCCCAGGAGTATGCCAGGGGGTGTTTTAATAGGCATGACTTTGTTCAAAGCATGTAGTATGTCTTTGCTCCAGAACCACAGGCATCTCCACTGTGATTCTCCCACAGATCCTTGCCATAATTCTCCACTCTATCTTTTACTGCTACTGAAACCTTCAAAGTGGTAGATCTTCTGCATCTTGTGGTACAGGGTTGCTGGTATCATAATGTGAACTTGCTGCAAAGCCCCCTACTGTACTCCCCATTCAAATCTGACAGTTATCTATGCCCCCTGGCATATGAGACAGAGAAATATTCTTCCAGATCCTGATAGTATAGCACTAATTTTGGTTTGTAATTGGGTTTACATTGAAGAGGACATTCTGGAACATCCTTAATCACCGGATCGTTAAAAATGTCAATGGAATGGCAGACCTTTAAAACTTCATACAACGTACTTCCCAACATGTCTTTAAGACCTCCAGCATGCTTGTCACCTTTTGCTCACGTAGGATGAGGTTATTGATACCACGGATCAATGTGATATTCTGTAGGATGAACAATTGGCCCAGATATCTTTATACTCTGTTACGACACAGAACTGTAGGTTTAGTGCAAAACTGTGAAAGCATATTATTGTCTGTTTCATGTGAATATGATCTGTTTCTATTCCTCTTTGAAATTAAAAGAGTGTATTTACCTCTGGACCAATAATTCTCACAACATGACAGCTGGGAGTAAACCTACTGTTGGTTGAGTTTTCTGCAATGTATAATTTTCTTCTAGGACTTATCTGGTTGCTATTGGGGCCGGCCTGAAAAATTATTTGAAGATATGCGATCACTTTACCTGACATTATTTAGATCTTTAGCAGTGTCCTTAATATTTTTTACTCCATGCTCCTTCAGAACATGATGCATGCTAATATTTGGGTTTGCTATATTTTACTAGGAAGGGCAGGAATTCCACAAACTCAATATAATATCCCTTACACTGTAGGCTAACACTTGATACCAAATATGTCAACAATTACCCAGTCGAGGACATGGAAATTTACCAGTGTTTCTGTGGATCTATTGCAGACTAGATTTAGCGAAGATTCCTCTCATTACCCAGGGCCCCTAAGCCCCAGCTGTAGTAAAGAAATGTATCGGTGTCCATTCAACCAGTCATTTATTAGTTCTTGAACTATCTAGCTATTCCATTTACCCAGTGTATGATCATCTGAGTAAATGGCCATACTTCCTTTGGAAAATAACACAAAATTATAACAACACATACTTTAAGATGTTTCAGAATTCTCACTACCAAGAAAGTGTCCACTTCTTCAGTCTGTAAGTTATAGGCCAAAGTATAGGATAAAGATTTGTAACTTTTTATTGTGGCAACACCTCTCAACCACCTTATCATCTACTATTGTTTTCTCATCTATTATTCTCTTATGGAAAAATATTGCTCCATTTATTAATTATCTCTCTATTAGCTATCATATATCTATCTATATTTCTCTATGCAATCAACTGTATGGAAGTCCTCTAATGCAGCCCATCCCTTTAACACTAGAGATATGCACTGTGAACCATTTTCACAGCTCTTTGTAGGTTAAGCCCCCTCAGCTACTACTACAAAGTCTTTGCCAGCACATTGAGATATTCAGAGAAAAGACTGCTTGTTAGAGAAGTTCCACACAGAGGGGGAACATCAGATTGGACCACAGTTTTATTAAATCATTGACAGAGGTCATCCCAAAGAGAACACAATAGTATCTCAGAATCTGTGTTAGTGCCAGGTAACTAGCAGCTGTAGGTTATCATTCAGTGGTTCTCTTCACAGCTAGAATATTGAAATAAAAGTTATTTCTGCAAATAGACATTTTTTCCTATAATTTTGCTATATTAACTATTTTTTCTTATATTTTTTGAAGATGAGAAATTATTGAAGATTTTCTACAGACACGATTTTATCATACATCAGTAAAAACAGTTTTATTTTTTCCTTTAAATCTTTATGGCATATCTGTTTTTCCTGCTTTTTGTTTATTTATTTATTTATTTATTTATTTATTTATTTATTTATCTCCTTTGTCTCCTTCTATTATTCTCTCCCTCTTTTTCTCTTCTCTTTCCCTCTTTTTCTTCTTTTCCCTTTTTTCTCCTTTTCTCTCTTTTTCTTAATCTCCCTCCCTGTTGATTGTTCAGTTTAAGGAATTTTTGCAAGTGTGTAGACACATATGATCACTACCCAATAGATAATAAAAAATGCTGCCATCATCCCAGAAAATTCTCTTCTGCTTTTTTCTATTCAAAGTAATATTCTACCACCATCAATCATGTTTTACTTTTAATTGAGTTTATATGTATATATATATATATATATATATTTTTTTTTTTTTTTGCAGTACTGGGGATGGAACTCAGGGGCATTCTACCTCTGAGTACACCTCCAGGCCTATTTTTTATTCTTTATTTTGAAACAGTGTCTCACTAAGTTGCAGAGGGCCTCACTAAGTAGCTGAGGCTGGCCGTGAACCTGTGATCCTCCTGTCTCAGACTCCCAAGTCCTGGGATTGCAAGCGTGCGCAAACAAGCCCAGCAAGTTTATTTATATTTATCTTTTCATTAAAATTAAATTTATTCCTAAGTGATATACAAAAAGATAAAAATTATACATATTAATAAGGTAACTAATATGTTGATACATGTATACAGTGTAAAATATTTATATCATATTAAACATATCTAACTTCTTATTTCTTATTTCTTTAGAGTGGAAATTTTTAATATGTTTTCCTCAAGCTTTCTAAAATACAATTTATCATTGTATAGATAGGCACCCTGCTATGTAACAGCACCAAAACTTTTTGTTCTTCTCTAACTGTAACTTCATACCCATGCTTTGGCATTTCTCTATTCCTATTCCCTACTCTCTTCGGCCTCTAGTAATCATATTCCACTCAGCATCCGTGCAATGAGCTTTTAAAGATCCCCGTATAAGTGTGATCATGCAGTACTTGCCTTTCTTGTTTCTGGCTTATTTCATTTAATACAACAGTCTTCGGTTCCATCCAATGTGTTGCAAATGACAGAATTTCGTCCCTCTTTATAGATGAATAGTATCCCATTGCGTTTATGTGCCACATTTTTGGAATTGACTCATCAGCTGATGAACGCTTAGGTGGTTTGCATTTCTTGGTTATTGTGAATAGTGCTGAAATAATCATAGGAGTATCGATGTCTCTTTGACATGCTTATTTCATCTCCTTTGGATATATACTCAGTAGTGGGAGTGTCAGACCATATGGTGGTTCTATTTTAAATTTTTTTTCTTTTTTTTAACGTGCTTTTATTGGTGCATTGGAGTCTTACATCGCAATGAATATCTATTTGATGTTAACATACATGCACACAGCTCTTAGTGCCTCCCCCGCCTCCCCCCACCCATATGAAATACCAAGAATGATGTTGGTATATTTTCACATGTACATATTATTTATGATAGTAATTCCATGAATTCCCTTCTTTCTTGCCCTCCCCCTTCTCTTGTACCACTTCCCTTGTTCCGCTGAGGGTTCTCCATTATCAACCGGAGTCCCTTGTGTGACCCTACTACTCCTTAGGTTGCACATATTAATGAAAACATATGTCCCTTCTTTTTTTGTGATTGACTGATCTCGCTTAACGTAATGTTCTCCAGATCCTTCCACTTTCTTGCAAATAATGTTATTTTGTTCTTCTTTATTGCTGAGTAGAATTCCATTGTGTGTATTTCCCACAATTTTGTAATACACTCATCTGTTGATGGACACCTAGGTTGGTTCGTTCCATGATTTGGCCACTGTGAATTGTGCTGCTATGAACATGGGTATGCATATATTACTGTAGTTTTCTGGTTTCAATCCCTTTGGTTTGATACCCAGTAGT
>PVJS01021100.1:0-25838 GCA_004027185.1 Glis glis
TGTGGCAGGAAATGGGGCATGAGGTCCGCTGAGGAAAACGAGCGTGGGCGCAAGGAGGGGGCAGGTCCCATGACAAACAGAGGAATCTTGTGTGTGTGTGTGTGTGTGTGTGTGTGTGTATGTGTGTGTGTGTGTGTGTGTGTGTTACCCAGGGACTTTCTACCTCTGAGCTAACCCCAGCCCCACTTTATTTTTTACTTTGGAACAGGGTCTTGCTAAGTTGCTGAGGCTGGCCACGAACCTGCAATCTTCCTGTCTCAGCCTCCCTAGTACTGGGATTGCAGGTTTGAGGACAGCCTCAGCAAGTAGTGAGACTCTCATCAACCTAGTAAGACCCTGTTTTAAAATAAAAATAAAACAGGTGTAGGTTGGAGGTAGAATGCCCCTGGATTCAATCACCAGTACCCCCCCACGCACACACACACAAAAGCCTCAACCTGCCATGATCTCCTGGCTATGGAGTCACCCAACCAACCCTGCCCCTGGGCCTGGTGTGAGGGTGGCCACCCCAGGGCACCTGGGGGTCAGTGTGGGGTGGGCCAGGTAGAGGGCGATGGCGGCTGAGTGGGGGAATCCGGCAGGCTGCCTCTCCCAGCGTGATCAGATCACAGGAGCACGGGCCTGGGAGCCACTGATGGCCCGCCACCATCTGCTAGGCCTGGCAGCCAGCCAACTACCAGGCAGCAAGCAGGGACGTGGGGCAGGGATGTCGCGCAAAGCCAGGTGGGGGCTGCTCTGGCTCACAGGATCCCACTGCCCTCTAAGGAAGCCTTAGCCACAGGAACCCTCCTGAAGTGCGAGGAGGCGAGACTGGACGGGGGGGGGGGACTTCCCTGACCGTCTCTCAGGGAGCCCCATCACTCACCGAAGAAGGAAGACCAGGCGGAACCTTCCGAACCTTCTTGGGCTGTGTGTCTGTTGGGAGCAAGAGGAGTGAGCGATGTCCACCTTCCCAGGTATTGCTGGCCTTGTATACCTGGGGACACCCTGTCACTGCTAGGGGTGGTCACAGAACAGCCCCTGCCCTAGATGTTGGAGGGTGGATTCCTGAAGCTCATGTTTAATCAAAAAATAATAATGCTTTCTGTGGTATTGGGGATTGAACCCAGGGGCATTCTACCTCAGAGTTACACCCCCAGCCCTATTTTATTTTTACTTTGAAACAGGGTCTTGCTAGGTTGATTAGAATCAGCACTACTTGCTGCGGCTGTCCTCAAACCTGCAATCTTCCTGTCTCTGCCTCCCAAGTACTGGGACGACAGGCATGCACCACCACACCCAGCTTTTTTTTTTGGTACTAGGGGTTGAACCCAGGGGCATTCTACCTCTGAGCTACACCCCATGCAATTTGTAGTTTTTTGTTTTGAAACAGGGTCTTGCTAGGTTGCTAAGGCTGGTCTCAAACCTGTGATCCTCCTGTCTCAGCCTCCCAAGTACTGGGACTACAGGAGTACACCACCACGCCTGGCTGCATTTAGTACAATTATTCAAAGTTCCAAATACAGCCAGGCATGGTGGCGCACGCTTGTAGTCCTAGTACTTGGGACGTTGAGACAGGAGGATCGCAGGTTTGCAAAATAAAAAATAAAGTAGGAGCCGGGCATGGTGGTGCACACTTGTAATCCCAGTACTTGGGAGGCTGAGACAGGAGGATCGCAGGTTCAAGGACAGCCTCAGCAAGTAGTGAGACTCTCATCAACCTAGTGACCCTGTTTCAAAATAAAAATAAAAGCTGGGCTTGGTGGCACACGCTTGTAATCCCAGTACTTGGGAGGCTGAAACAGGAGGATCACAGGTTTGCAGCCAGCCTAAGGTGTTTAAGTGAGGTCCTCCGCAACTTAGTGAGACCCTGTTTCAAAATAAAGAATAAAAAATAGGGCTGGAGGTGTAGCTCGGAGGTAGAATGCCCCTGCGTTCAGTCACCAGTTTCACACACACACAAAATAAATAAAATAAAACCAGGATGTAGCTCAGAAGTAGAAAGCCCCTGGGTTCAGGCCGGGCGTGGTGGCACACGCTTGTAATCTCAGTACTTGGGAGGCTGAGACCGGAGGATCTAGGTTCACGGCCAGTCTCAGCTACTTAGTGAGGCCCTCCACAACTTCATGAGACCCGGTTTCAAACTAAAGTATAAAAAGTAGGGCTGGGGGTGTAGCTCGGAGGTAGAATGCCCCTGGGTTCAATCCCAAGTACTGCCAAAAAAAAAAAAAAAGGAGAGCCCCTGGGTTCAATCTCCAACAAAACACACACGCAGGCACACACGCACGTGTGTAACTCAGGTACTCAATAAGGTGTGTCTGAACAGTATTTTGCCCATATCCATCAGCTGACAACAACACTGATGGGCGCTCAAGGGAACCTAACCCTGGACTTCTAGGAGCCCGGCTCGGTGTTTGTGGGGACTCTGGGGGGTCAGAAGCAGCAGGAACCGTGAGGCTCTATCCTGACTTCTGTCTGCCCCTCCCACCGCCTGGATGCCTGGCATTTGGCCAGGACGTAGAAGTTGGGCACCAGTATCAATCCCCGTTCTGTCCCTTCAGTCACAGGGAAGATGAACTGTCCCTGCTGCAGCCTCTGCCCAGCCTCTGCCCAGCCCCTTCCCGGCGACGCCCCACTCACCCAGGCCACCTTCCGCGGCTCTCCGCCGAGGGTTGCTGGGGTACGAGGAGTAATACTGGGAGCTGCTCTTGATGCTTGAGGGGGACAGCGGCCCGGGGCTGCTGAGGGCCAGCTCGCCCGGCAGGAAGCCAGCCTGGGGGGAAGAGCCATCAGGAGGCACTGCAGGCATCCAGCCCCCCAGGGTGCGGGTCCCTTCAGCTGTAAGGGACCTCTTTCCTGACACCAGCCCTATGCTCTGATCTTAGCACTATGAGCCATGTGCCACATTGTCATCTTCGTAAAGAAAGAAGAGGGAAAAGAGAACTACCAACGACTCTGTGGACAAGGCCTGGAGCCCAGGCGGCTGAGAGCCGCATGGCCGGTGCCAGGGAAACAGAGTGGTCCTACTCTGTCTTTGTAACCCAAATGCTTTCGAGCCACTGGGCTGGAGCAGGCCTCGGTCCCTGGGACACCTGGCTCCCTGCGGCTCCTGTGGTGGACACTTGTGTGGGCAGAACCCCGTGCCCAGCTCAACGGGCCCCGGGGGCAGTGGAGCCCAGGGCTTGGGAACTGGTTCTGACAGGCTCTGCTCAAGAGCGGCCGGCCATCACATGCCTTCATGTCCCCATCTGTGAAGTGGGCACACGGCAGTTCCCTTGGCTTGGGGTGCCACCCTGGCGCTTCACCTGGTCCCCAGCGGGCGCTCACTGCAGCTGCTGCTCTGGCCAAGGCATGTGTGCATGGGGCGGGGCGGGGAGCCACCTGGCACAGAGGCCAGGCTGCACAGCAAGACCCAGAGTCAGAGGGGGACACAGGGATGAAATCCTTGGGGGCGTGGGAAAGGGTCGCTGAGGGGGCCAGGACTGGAGGCCGGGCTGGGACTCCCGAGGCGGGTCACTGCCTGGCAGCCTCACACTGGGGCCTGCGTGGGCCCTTCAAGTGGTCTACACCTGCAAAGGATGCGGGCCACAGGGGTCGAGGCTGCCAAGTTGGCCTCAGTTTTCTTGTCTGCCACTCGGGGGCGGGCGGGTATCTCTAAACCCCTGGCTATGAGCTCGAGTGGGGGATCCCCGGGGCAGGGGCCTCCCTCTCGCTCTTGGTCCACAGCTGGCAGCACAGCCCGCATCCCACCCAGCACTTGGTGGGATGGCCGGGGTCAGCCCCACTGGGAGGGCATTGCGAAGAATCGGCTTAAAACTGAAACACAAAGACAAGGGGAGCGGGAGGGCGGGAGCGGAGCGCAGGTGCCCACGACCCTGCAGGGCCGCCCCTCACCTGAGTCAAGCCGCCGACGCCAGTCTCTCTCCCGAAGGTGGCGTATGGGCCCCGCTCGCCACCCTTGCCTGCAGAGAGGAAGGCCGTCACTCAGAGCCCACTCCCGCACACACCACTGGCACTCAGCACGTGCTGCATACAGCAGGCATTCAGCAAGCACACACAACTGAGAACTGCAGGGGGACACTGGCCCCCCTCTCCATTCACCTGGAGACGGGCTCGGGTAGAAGGGGGGCCCTGGGCGACCAGCGTGGCCCAGAGCTGTCCACGAGCCCGAGCTCGAACGCCTGTGCCTTCCCGAGCCTCAGAGTCTTCTCAAGGCTGCGAGGTGCCAAGTCCCTGGGGCCCCGGGCAGGGAACAGTGCCCGGTGCCCACGGTGCCCTTTAGGCTTCCGCCCTCAGCTTGTGGCCTGGCCAGCCTGGTACTGGCAGCCCAGCCTTCTCGCCAGGGGTCACCCTCAACCAGCACATGAGCCTGCACAGCCACAAGCATGTCCCTGGGGTGCTGGCTCAAACCACTGGGTGAGAAGTGGCAGGCGAGGCCCAGGATACGCGGGTGGGGGTAGCACGAGAGCACCGCCAGCACAGATACAGACTCTTGTCACTGCATGGATGCCTGATCCAGCCTCGCCTGAAGCTGCATCCTGGATTACTCAGCACTGGAGCCATAGAAGTCCCCTGTGGGCTTAAACCAGGTGCTCAACTTGACGGATGGGTGGACCGTACACAGTCCTGCCCTGAGTGAGGAGTCAGAACACTTAACCCACTCATCTGAATTAATTCTCAAACTAGCAAAAAAAAAATTTTCTTTCTTTTTGGTGCTGGGGATTGAACCCAGGGGCAGTCTACCTCCAAGCTATACTCCTGGCCCTCCCCCTCTTTTTATTTTGAAACAGGGTCTTAAAACAGGTCACTAAGTTGCTGAGGGTCTCACTAAATTGCTAAGGCTGACCTGAAACCTGCAATCCTCCTGTCTCAGCCTTCCAAGTACCAGGATTCGAGACACCATACCTGGCCAAACTGTTTCTTTATCTCAAAAGAATGATAATTTCAAAGCCAGGCGTTGTGGAACATGCTTGTGATCCCAGTACTTGGGAGACTGAAACAGGAAGATGACAGTTTCGAGGTCAGCCTCAGCAACTTAGACCCTGTTTCAAAATAAAAAATAAAAAGGGCTGGAGGTGTAGCTCAGAGGCAGGAGGCTCCTGGGTTCAATCCCCAGTACCAAAAAAAAAAAAAAAAAAAAAAAAAAAAAAAAATTCAACTAGACTCCTGTCGCATGGCACTGATTCTCTCCCCATCCCTTCATGGTAACCCTGGGGCAGTGGGGACAAGAGAGGCCACACTCGCTGATGCCCCAGGTGCCCCGCAAACCGGTTACACCTGCTGCTGGGGCTGCTGCTCCACTCACGGTGAGGACAGAGCCCACCCCCACCTCGGGGCTGGGCGGCTGCGGGGCCTCGGTTGCCCGGGGAAGCGGGCAGGGAGGGGGCTGGAGCCAGGACGCAGCTGCACTCTGGCACTGCTGACGGGACCGGCCGGCCGTGGGAACTGGAAACTGCCTGCATGGGAACTGCCCGCCAGCCCTGCCCGTCCCGGGGCCAGCAGAGGCCTGAGGAAGAGGACTGGAGGAAGGAACGGAGAGGGGAACCGGCATCCCCTCAGGTGCAAGGCCACCCTGGACTGCAGGGCGGGGCCTCTGCTGTGCCCCTGCCCTCCATGCGATTCGCTTCCTGCTCAAGCCACCCACTTAGCAGGCTGAGACCCCAACCTCCCAGGCTGGGCCCCATTTCCCCACCAGCCAGAGGCCAGGCGTCACACAGCACACAGCCGGCAGCCAATAACACAACCATTTGATGGTCCCTCAGCCTCGGCTTCACCACCACAATCCTCCCCTCGCACCATCCACCGCAGGAGAGAAAACACACCGGCCAGCCGCCCGTCCGATTCCCTGGGCGCGGAGGCAGCCTGGTCGGCACCTGGCTGGTCACAAACCTTGGACAGCCACTTTGTTCTTTTTTCCCCTTCGCGGTGCTGGGGATGGAACCCAGGGCTGCCACATGCTAGGCAGGTGCTCACCCCTGAAGCGCCCCGGCCCCCATAGGCCGCGTCTGTTGGCTCCCCTGCTAGATGGGAGCGGGCCTGCAGCGGGGTGGCCTCCTACCAGGAAGGTTCTGGGGGAATCCCAGTCCCATGGGTGGGGAAGCTGAGGCTTGCGAGGGAACGGCGCTTGGCCAGGGTCCATAGTAGAGCAGGAGTCCTGACTCTTGGTTGGGGGAAGGACCATTCAAATAGACTGGCCACTCCAGCTGGTCACCAGGGCCACGTATCCAGGACACGGGCAGAGCCTGTTAGCCATCCCTGGCCATACCTTCCTGCCTCCGAGTCCCAGGCAGGGAAACTGAGTCATGGAGCTGCCGCTGGGGGCAGACGGGCTGTGTCTACTGCACCGGTCCCTGCTGCACACTCACCTCCGAGTCCGGGTCCCAGGAATGTGGATGCGGAGAGGCTGCCATGGGGCTCCCCGAAATGGGTGCCTTCGCCGTAGGTCTAAGGGAGGGGGGAGGGGTGATGAGGGGCTGGTCTCCAGGGCAGCGGGTACACCAAGGTGCCAGACTCGAACCCGCTTCTCCCAGCCCAAACCCCTGGGAGTGGACAGTGTCCGATGTCTTTCTCCCAGCCTCAGTTTCCCCATCCGCCCCTCACCCTGGGAGAGGGAGACCAGAGTCTCAAGCCTCTCAGGGGCTCCTCACCCGGCTGGGGTCGAAGGAGGAATTGTTCTGGTCACCGGTGCCCCAGGAGCCTGAGCTGGGCCGGTCCTCGAGACCTGCAGGGCAGGAAGGAGAGTTGAGGGTCACCCTCAGCCCTGCCTCAAGGGGCGGGCCCGCTGGACCCAGAGGGCTTCTAGAGCCCCTCCCAACCCAGCGGCACCCAGCCCGGACGATAGCAACGCCACACTAGTGCCCCAGGCGCCCTGGAACTCAGTGTACCTACGGATCTGCAGAGTGACCGTCTCTGCTGGTCACTCTCACCCACCCATCAAAGCCCTGGCCGCAGTGCCCGCTGGGCACTTACTCTCACGCTGACCTTCCTCCTACCCCATGACTCTCCCTCGGGCCTCACCCTGACCACCTAGGGCTGGGGCATCTCTGTTGGGTGCAGCTTCCTAACCCTTCGAGAAAAGCTCACCCGGGCATGAGCAAACTCATAAGGACAATGAGCTCTGGTCTTGGGAAAGTAGGAGACTTCCCGGTACCACTGCTGCCAGGTGGGGAGGCAGGCCAAGGGGTGGGGCTCTGGGCGCTGTGCCCGCAGGGAACCTGCATCAGGCACGAGCTGGAGCAACCCCCAGTGGACCAGGACCTTGTCCTGAGGGGCGGGGAGAGGCAGGGTGGGGCCCTTATCTCCCTTAACACTCTCACAGGCAACGGCTGGGCTGGCGCTGGGCTGGCGCTGGGCTGGGCTGGTGCTGGGCTGGGGGCTGGTTGGGGACTCCGGGTCCAGGGGCAGCCTGCCTGGCTCCTTTCTGGGGCTGGGGGCCCATAGAGCACACCTCATGGGAAAGGAGAACAGTCTCAGGACCCCTCTGACTGGTCACAGGGCTGGGCCACTGTGCCTCCACTTCCCTCCTCTGTAAATAGGATTACCACAGACCCCACTTCCCAGGACTGGGGTGTCCTTGTTGGACCTGAGCCTGGTGGTCACCCAGCACTGACACTGGGCTAGACACTGAGGAGGCAGCCACCCCCCTATCTGCACCAGGAACTTCTTTCAAATTGCATCCTTCTATTTCAGTGCCTTTGTGCTAATCATTCCCCCTGGAGAACTGGTGTTTAATTGCTGTCTTATTTGCATAATTATGCATATTAATCTCCCAACCTAATGAATATTCACATCTCATTTAGATTTTTTCCCCTGAATCAAAAATTTCCAATGTGATTATGGGTGGGGGCTGGGATGCTGCCTGGGTAAGTGGGGTGCCAGGCAGGGGGCTCCCATGGGCTCCAAGAATCTACCTGGCACTTGTTGCCTGGTTTAGAGCATCTGCACCCCAGGATCCTGGCTCCCCAACTTGGGCTCCTAGAGAGGCGGGGTGCACTGGCTGTTGAGCCCAGGCCAGGCGGCAGCATCCTCTGGGCATAGGCGCTCCTCCGCACACACCTGCCTGCAGCCCCCACAGAAGCAACCCTGTCCCTGCTCCAGAGCCCCCCGCCCCGTGGGCAACTGAGACACACCCCTGGAGGAGCCAGGAGTCTCGGTCAAGCACACGTAGAGGCCCCTTCCCAACACTACAGTTAGGGGGAGCCCAGGCCAGTCCTTGGACCCGGTGCCCGCAGCTCCCACCCTGAGGGCCTGGCATCAGTGAGGGGTTCTCCTGGTGCCCCCAGAAGTCCCCCCGACCAGCCCCTGGCAGAGGCAATGGGGCCCTGCTCTACCCTCTCTGGAAACCCCCCAGCCTGGCCCCTGTCCTCCCCCCTTGCAGAACTGATAAAAATAAGGAGGCCCCTCCCCCTCCCTATTAATACAGTTATTAAATCCCCACTGATTAATTATGCATTTTAATAACCCAATCATGAATATTCATAACACATTCCTTGCTCGACTACTAATTAAAATGTACTAATAGAATAAGACGCTGTCGGGGTGTAATTTTTTTACGATTTCCTTTCAATGCTGGAGGTGATGCGGGGAAGGGCAAACGCTGGGGAGGGACCGTTCCCTGCTCCGGTCTTCCTGGCCAGGCTACCAGGAAGAGGCCTAGAGGACAGGCAGGGGGTGAGGTTAACCGTACCCCCAGGGGCTTCAGTTCCAATCCCTGCCAACTAGAGAAGGCCAGACTGTCCACATACCCAGGCAGTTACAAGAGGCACAGGCAAGATGCTGAGCAGGGCCTATGGCCCCACGGGGTCACCTCCACACCTAGCCACGCTGGCCCTGGGGTGTCCCCCCTTCACCAAAGGGGGAGCGGGCTTCAAAAGGTCCTCAGTGGTCAGGTGCCGGTGCCCCAGTCTTGCGTGGGACTGTTTTGCAAGGCCTGGCAGACTTTGGCCCGAGACCACTAGTGTTTGTAGATAAAGTTTTACTGTCACACAGCCCTAAGCTGCATGGGGCAAGTCAGAGACCGCATGATGAAGGGAGAGCGCTAGAGTCAGACCAGCGGACTCAGGACCAGCAGTGGGACACGGGGTAGCCACCACCCCAAACCCCGAGCCCAATACAAGGCTGGTGTTGGGTTGGACTTCCCACTGCAGCCCAGCTCTGCTATACATCCTCCCACCAGGGCTCAGTCTGAAACCCCGCGACCCACGCCACGCACCTCAGGAGAGTCTGACCACAGCCATGGCTCAGGCCAGGGCCCTGCTGACACTGTCCCAGCAACCGTGGCAGCTCTGAGAGGCAAACCCCGGCTCTCCTCCCTCCAAGCCCTCTCATGCCTCCCCGCGGCCCTCGATAAAAACCGCCCGCATCCCGACCTTCTCAACTCGCACCTCCCTGCTCAGGTGAGCTGGCCCTGCCTGCCCCCAGCCCAGCTCTGTGCACGGTCTCCACCGCTGATCCTTGCCCTTCAGAGAAGAAGTGGCCTTACTGGTCCCACCCAGGCTGGGCCCTGTGTCCCCAGCACTGCCTAGTACAGGGCTGGGCCCCAAACACGCATCTTCCACTTCTTTATCTCACTCGTAAATAACATAACTGTGTCTCCCAAAGAACTTTCCGTGACAAAGTATTTCCCTCCTGCACCATTCTATACAGCAGTCAGAGGAGGCTACTAATGGTGTCACGCATGGCCAATGGGGCTGGGGAAAGAACTTCCAATTTTAGGTAAGTACTTCAGCAGTACTTCGTATGGAATCCAGAGCCTTACACATGCGACAGGCAGGCGCTCTACCACTGAGCTACACCCCAGCTCTTCTATTTTTTATTTGAGGACGGGGTTTCACTAAGTTGCTGAGGATCTCGCTCCTCCCAAGTCCAGGCTGGTCTCGAACCTGTGATCTTCCTGCTTCGGCCTCCTGAGTTGCTAGGATGACAGGTGTGCACCACCGCACCCGGCTCAGTTTTATGTAATTTAAGGTCAAGGTTGACAGTTGTGTGTGGCTAGTGACTCCTGCAAGGGACAGTGCAGCCCCACAACATGGAGACCAGAGTGCACCTGACCTTCTAGGTGCCCCGGCTCTATGACTGTGCACTCAACCAACCTGGGCTGAAAAACATTCAGAAAAAGGATCGCATCTGCACTGAATGCGCAGACGTTTTCCTTGTCATCATTCCTAATGATATGGATATGCTATTTACATAGCATTTACATTAGATCAGGTATTGGAAGTCATCTAGGAATGATTTAAAATCTACAGGAGCCATATGTAGTGGTGCACACGTCATCCCGGTATTTGGGAGGCTGAGACCAGAGGATCTGGGTTGGCAGCCAGCCTCAGCTACTTAGGCCATCCGCAACTCAGTGAGACTCTGTTTCAAAATAAAGAATAAAAACTAGGGCTGCGGGTGTAGCTTGGAGGTAAAATGCCCTTGGGTTCAATCCCCACTACCACACATGCACAAACCGAAAGGCACTTCTTTAGCCGCAACTATTGAGGCGGAGCTCAGTTTGTTCAACTTGGGAACTGAGGGCTCCCACAGTGGTCCACACAACCCCCATGTATGTTCCCCTTGTGTGTGCTGGCTGTCCCTGTGCCTCATAATAAACCCCCCCCCAAAAAAAACAACTTTTTTTGGTACTGGGAATTGAACCCAGAGGCATTCTACCTCTGAGCTGTATGCCCGGTCCTTTTTATTTTTATTTATCATTATTTTGGTATTGGGTATTGAACCCAGGATCATTCTACCTCTGAGCTATACCCCCAGCCCTAATTTATTCTTTACTTTGTAACAAGGTCTCACTAACTTGCAGAGGGCCTCACTAAGTAGCTGAGGCTGGCTGTGAACCTGTGATCCTCCTGTCTCAGCCTCCCAAGTACTGGGATTACAAGCATGGACCACCACACCCAGTCAGCCCTTTTTATTTGGAAGCAAGGTCTTGCGAAGCTATTGAGCCTAGCCTCGAATTACAAACCTACAAACCTGTCTTGGCCTCCCCAGTACTGGGGTTACAGGCATGCGCCACCTGAGACTGGTGCAATCAGAATCTTAAGGACAAGTTCAAAACTTAGGGAAAGACTCCAAGGACACTGGGACACGCCCGCCACCCGGACTGGTTGTTTTGTCCCTTCCGCATGAGCATTTCTTTGGGTACTTTTTTTGGGCCATGGAATTTGAAACTTGGAAACTTCCAGGGTGAGCAGGCTCCGGCAGCTGCGTTCTGAGGGATCGGATGGGGAAGAGGACATTGCTGGCAACGGCCACACGGAGCACGGCAGGTTCCCAGGGGCAGGAGGCAGGCAGTGGGAGCTCAGAGTTGGCGAATTCAGAAACCACTAGGTATGTGCCTCAATTCCTGGGGGCCAGGACAGCCGGGCCCTGGGCCTACCCCTAAGCAAGCAGATCTGGGGCTTAAGAGAGAGAGAGCACCATAGGCCACCTTTCTTTCTTCTTTATTTTTGGGTAGAACTGGGGATTGAACCCAGGGGCCCCCAGCCCTAGTTTTTATTCTTTATTTTGAAACAGGGTCTCACTAAGTTGCGGAGGGCCTCACTCAGTAGCTGAGGCTGGCTGCGAACCTGTGATCCTCCTGTCTCAGCCTCCCAAGTACCGGGATTACACGCGTGCACCACCATGTCTAGCTCATAGGCCACCTTTCTTGCCCCAGGGTGACACATGGGGACCTTGAGGGAGGGAGGCTGGGTGGCAAAATGGATAGCTGTGTCTACACGAAACCAGGGCTCCTCTCCACCTGAGCCTCTCCCGAAGCCCAAAGCGACAATGCCCAGCCCTGGGAGCGGCTCTCTGGACAGAGCGCCAGCCTCGAGAGTGAGGGGTCTAACGAGTTCCTAAATAACAACTCAGAGAAAACGGGGCTCCCCAGCCGCAGAGGACACCCCGTCCTTCCCTGTGCGAACGTGAGGTTGGTGACAAGAGCGACAACAGAAAGACCTCCCAGGACACGTCAGGAATCCACGCGGTATCCAAGCGCAGTCGACGGGAGTCTGCCCCCGACATGAGAGCTCAGTGGAGGCTAACCTGGGCCTCTCCCCAAGAAAGACGCAAGAGGGAGAGGACTGCGCACAGGTGTGGTGGGCACACCTGTAATCCCAGTACTGGGAAGGCTGAGGCAGGAGGTTACCAAGTTTGAGGCCAGCACAGGGTAACTTAGCGAGACTTGTTTCAAAACAAAGAGCTGGGGAGGTAGTTCGGAGGTAGGCTGCTCCTGGTTCAATCCCAGTACCAAAAATCAATCAATCAATCAATCAATCAGGATTCTAGTCTCAACTAAATGTTGCGCACACACAAAGACCCACATCACCAAGATCCCCCTGGCTGAAGATACATTCCTACACAGACGCTGCTTGGATGGGCAGGCATCGGGGCACGGGGGTGTCGGGAGGTCGGGTGGGGACAGGGAGCACAGCCAGTCACATCTCTGTGGCCCGAGCACTGAGAACCAGAGGGACAGGAGCTGTGCTGGGACCCTCGTGACGCTGCCACCATCCCCATCTTACTGATGTGAAAACAGAGGCGGAAAGTTTCCCCAGGAGCTGGCACAGAGCAGAGCAGAGGACACAAATGTTTCCAAGTGAGAGACTCCATGACTGACAAGCGAAGGACACAGCGTTTCTAGCAAGTAGCAGCCTGCTGATGCAGGACTCCGCCTCTGGAGGAGGGAGCCTTCAGGTCCTAAGCCGGACCCGGAACCAGAGGGTGAAGCAAGCTCCTCCAAACTACGAACAGCCGCCTGGAGAGTTTCAGAAAAAAAGCACAGACCTTCCAAGATGAGTCCAGGGAACATTCCAAACAGAAGTGAACATGAGGAGAAGGGCAAGGACAGAAAAGTCAGACGAGACCAGCAGGGAAGGCTGAGGACACAGGGCAGGCTCCCGCCCCATGTCTGTGGTGTGTGTGGTGCTAGAGGTGGAACCCAGGGGCGTTCTACCTCTGAGCTACACCCCCAGCCCTATTTTATTCTTTTATTTTGAAACGGCGTCTCACTATGTTAGGGAGGGCCTCAATTCCTCAGGCTGGCTGTGAACCTGCAATCCTCCTGTCTCAGCCTCCCAAGTACTGGGATTACAGGTGTACACCACCATGCCCGGCAGAAAACATTTTTTAAAAAGGGCTGGGGAGGCCAGGCGTAGTGGCGCACGCTTGTAATCCTAGTACTTTGGGAGGCGGAGACCGGAGGATCCAGGTTCACAGCCAGCCTCAGCTCTGTCTCTCTCTCTCTCTCTACTTAGTGAGGCCCTCCGCAACTTCGTGAGACCTGGTTTCAAAATAAAGTATGAAAAAATAGGGCCGGGGGTGTAGCGCGAAGGTAGAACGCCCTTGGGTTCAATCCCTGGTACCGCAAAAAAAAAAATGAATAAATAAAAAATAAAAAGGGCTGGGGAGCCAGGCATGGTGGCGCACGGTTGTAATCCCAATACTTGGGAGGCTCGCAGCCAGCCTCAGCTACTTAGTGAGGCCCTCTGCAACTTACTGAGACCCGGTTTCAAAATAAAGAATAAAAAATAGGGCTGGGGGTGTAGCTCGGAGGTAAAACACCCCTGGGTTCCATCCCCAGTTCCACAAAAAAAATAAAAGCCGGGCATGGTGGCACGCACTTGTAATCCCAGTACTTGGGAGGCTGAGACAGGAGGATCACAGGATTGCGGCCAGCTTTCAGCTACTTAGTGAGGCCCTCTGCAACTTAGTGAGACCCTGTTTCAAAATAAAGAATAAAAAAAAATAGGGCTGGGGGTGTAGGTTGGAGGTAGAATGCCCCTGGGTTCAATCCCCAGTTCCGCGAAAAAAAAAAAAAAATCAGAACGCCCCTGGGTTCAATCCCCGGTACTGCAAAAATACATACATACATACATAAATCAAAATTACCAACTAAATAAAATAAAATAAAAAGGGCTGGAGGTGTAGCTCAGAGGTAGAGCGACCCTGAGTTCAATCCCCAGTACCCCCAAAAAAAACTCCCCTCCCCCACTTGGAACTTGGAAATCTCTGAAACAACTTGACTCAAGGAGAAACATTTTTAAAAATTATCGCCGGGCGTGGTGGTGCACGCTTCTAAGTACTTGGGAGGCTGAGACAGGAGGACCACAGGTTCATAGCCAGCCTCGGCTACTTAGTGAGGCCCTCTGCAACTTAGACCCTGTGTCAAAGTAAAAAATAAAATAGGGCCGGGCGCAGTGACGCACGCTTGTAATCCCAGTACTTTGGGAGGCGGAGACCAGAGGATCTGGGTTCACGGCCAGCCTCAGCTCTCTCGCTCTGTCTCCCCCTGTGCTTGCGCTCCCCCCCACCTAGTGAGGCCCTCCACAACTTCGTGAGATCCGGTTTCAAAATAAAGTATAGCCTGGCGTGGTGGCGCATGCTTGTAACCCCAGTACTTTGGGAGGCGGAGACCAGAGGATCTGGGTTCACGGCCAGCCTCAGCTCTCTCGCTCTGTCTCTCTCTGTCTCTCTCTCTCTCCTTAGCGAGGCCCTCCGCAACTTCGTGAGACCCGGTTTCAAAATAAAGTATAAAAAATAGGGCCGGGGGCATGGCACGGAGGTAGAACGCCCCTGTGTTCAATCCCCGGTACCGCAAAAATAAACAAATAAATAAATAGAGTATAAAAAAATAGGGCCAGGGGTGTAGCGGAGGTAGAATGCCCCTGGGTTCAATCCCCGGTACAGCAAAAAAAAAAAAAAAAAAAAAGAAAAGGCCGGGGGTGTAGCTCAGAGGTAGAACGCCCCTGGGTTCAATCCCCAGTACCACAGAGCCCATCAATATCGTGGAACAAAAACATGCCATTATTGAAACAATGGGACCTAGCTAATGTGGTCCTCTGAGGAAAACTTATAACCCTCTACAGCCTGGCTACTCACCCAGAGGGCAGAAGCAAGCAAGCGAAAGGAACAAAAATAAATAAATAAACTTTAAAAAGAGGAGGAATCGAGATGAAAGTAGGAGAAAAAAGCAGTCAATGGATAAGTATTGATTCCCCAATGAAGCAGATTTCTTGGAGGAAAAATCCATAAAGTAGATAAAGCAGGAGGCAGCGGAATCAAGGACAAAGGAATGAGAAAGGAAAGTACGTCTATTTGGGATGGGGCGCAAGCGCTGTGTCCTTTACATGCTGTCAAAGAGCCCACGATGGCACATTCTAAAACATGGGGAGCCAGGCGTGGTGGCGCACACCCATAATTCCAGTGCCTGGGAGGCTGAGACAGGAGGACTGCAGGTTTGCAGCCAGCCTCCCAATTTAGCAAGGCTTTCAGCAATCTAGGGAGACCCTGTTTCAAAACAAAAAAAAATGAAATTGGGCTGGGGGTGTAGCTTGGAGGTAGAATGCCCCTGGTTTCAATCCCCAGTACCAAAAATAAATAAATGAAGCTGGGCGTGGTGGCGCATGCTTGTCATCCCAGTACTTGGGAGGCTAAGACAGGAGGATCTGGGTTCGTGGCCAGCCTCAGCTACTTAGTGAGACCCTCTTTCAAAATAAAGAATAAAAAATAGGGCTGAGGGTGTAGCTTGGAGGTAGAATGCCCCTGGGGTTCCATCCCCAATATCACACACAAAAAATAAAACAAAACAAAACATAGGTAAAATGGATGATTTCTCTTCCCTTTTCTGTATGTGTGTGGTACTGGGGATTAAACCCAGGGGCACTCTACCACTGAGCTACAACCCCCAACCCATTTTATTTTTGAGAGAGGGTCTAAGTCGCTCAGGCTGGCCTTGGACCTGCTATCTTCCTGCCTCAGCCTCCCAAGTCGCTGGGCTGCCAGGCGTGCGCCACTGTGCTAAGCTGCCAGCTAACTCAACTTCAACGCTCAAGCCACGCTCCTTTTTATTCTACCTACTCTACTTTTTTTTTATTCTTTATTTGGAAACAGGGTCTCACTAAGTTGCAGAGGGCCTCACTAAGTAGCAGAGGCTGGCCACGAACCCGGATCCTCCTGTCTCAGCCTCCCAAGTACCAGGATTACAAGCGTGCGCCACCACACCCAGTTTACCTACTCTAATAAGAATAATGCTGAAGCCTATGGCCATTCCTATATAAAGAGTGCTTGCAAATGAATAAAAGCTAAGTAAGGTGGGGCGGGAGACATCACAGGGAGGCGGTACTGGATGGCTGGAATCAAAGTGCATCTCTGCGTCCTCATCGGGACAATGGGAACAATAATGCTACCTCATCAACCGGAGAGGACTGAGAACACCAGAAATGACCTGAGGTTTGTGAGTAACACGCAGTGCTTAAGAAATGGTGGCAAAGCATTGTTCTTCTTGTGCGGTTGTTAGGAGCTCACGGGCGGCAGTAGAGAGAAAGAGGCTATCCATACAGCCGTCAAGTGCACGATCTCTAGAGAATAGTGCTGCAGGGAAACAGCCGCTTCCGAAGGGTGCCTGCTGTGTGATCCATTTCTCTAGCGAGGTGGAGAGACTGGTGGCTCCAGGGGTTGGGGACAGTGGGGGGTGACTATCAACCACTGCACAAGCGTATCACAGTGCTCTTTATGACTCTATGAAGACTGCAGAACTCTACACACACATACCCACACACAGAGATGTGCACACACACACAGAATCTGAGTAGCTGGATGGCACCCCTGCTTGCTTCCTGCGTTTAGTGCTGCATGGCACAGGAGGTGTCACGCTGGGGGCCAGGTGTGTGCCACCATGAGACCTTCCCTGTAACTCTACAATGATTCCAAAATGTTGGGATTACACGCCTGTAATCCCAGTACTTGGGAGGCTGAAAGAGGAGGATCGCAGGTTTGTGGCCAGCCTCACCAAATTAGTGAGGCCCCCCTCCACAATGTAGTCAGACCTTGTTTCAAGATAGAAGATAAAATAGGGCTGAGGGTGTAGCTCAGAGGTAGAATGCCCCTCGGTTCCATCCCCAGTATCTCACACACACACACACACACACACACACACACACACACACAAGTTGGCCAGAATTAAAAAGTTGATCAAATCCAAGAGGGGCTCAGGGGAGTAAGGGGAATCACCCACACGGAACCCCCACAGCCTCCTGCCCTCTGCGAAGAGAATCGCCAGCCAGCCACCCACCCTGGTAGCCACCAGCTCCCCCTTGCCAGACCATCGGCTTCATGGAGAACAGCAGGTGGGGAAGTGAGCCCAGCATGGGGGACACCCGGGGCCTGCCAGCTCCCATGGCTCTGGGGTCCCCCTACCCCATGAGCCATGGGGATCCCTGGAGGAGACCAACGGCACCACATCCCTGCAGGACGAGCACAACTTGATGGTCTCACCAGGACCCTGGACTCAGCCTGGACATGCAGAGCGTAAGGCGGGAAGCGGGCGGGGTGGAGCGGAGGACGTGATGCCATCTGCAAATGTCTGCAAGGTCCCAGCTGGCCCAGGCCGGCGTCCAGGGAAGGCGCACCCAAGGAGCAGCGTTCTCAGCGCCCAGGGGCCCCACGCCAGGATGCTGGTTCTGACTGTTGAGCATTCGGGAGGCGGGAGGGCTGGGAGCATGCCAACATCTCACCTGCCTGACCCTGCCACGCAGGCCGCGAGCCCAAGGTGGACGGCCACTGCGTGTGACAGCCCCAGGCCTGACCCTCTGTCCCATGCCAGAAGCCTCGGCACCTCTGGTTCCTGCGGGTTGCTTCCGGGGACATGGGGGGGCCTGTGGGGATTTCCATGCCTCGGGGAGCACCCAGGTCACCCTACAGCCACTTCCTCAGGCAGAACAGAAGGCCTGCAAGGGCCAGTGGGGGTGGCAGCATGATGGTCCTCCTGTGTAAGCATAAACCACATGCCTGCCCCTCCAAAGCCCCACCTCCGTCCAGGACTGGCAGGTCACCCTCAATGGGCTTCAGAGAAGAGACAGACCTTTCCCTCCTATCCTATCCCAGGCGTAGGGAAGGACACGGCCCGTGAGGCCCCAATCCCAAGACCCCCAGGAGAGAAGTCAGGTCCAGAGTGAGCCCGAAAGTGCTGGAGACTCGGAAACAGGCAGCGGGCCAAGCCCATCGTGACCTCCCCACCAGATTCCGTCCAGAGCCAAAGTGAGCCTCCCGACCTGGCGTCAGACCTCTGCCCACAGCCCGCCACGGCTCCCCGCCACCACAGGAACAAAGACGACCCACCGTGGCCCCCAAGGCTCTGCAGGACTCGCCCCATCTCCATGGCTGCCCTCTGCGTGTGGGTCAGCCCCAGGGCCTTTGCACGGGCTGCGGCCTCTGCCTGAGCACCCTGCCCCTCACTGGGCCCCAGCTCCATAACAGACCCGTGTGCAACGTTCCAGCCTGGTCACGCTTTAGCCACTGAATTGTAGTCCTCAACCCCTGCGGGCTCCCCTGCCATCTGCCCACCGTCCTGTCTGGCCAGGGTGACCAACTCACCCAGGCCTGCCTGGGGTGCTTCTGGTGTAAGCCCTCAAGTCCCAGGTCCCCGGAAGCCCCATTGCTGGGATAACCAGGAGGGCAGGTCACCCTGCTGCTGGACCTTGTGCAGAGGTGGCGTCTAACCCCTGGACGAAGGCGACTGGCAGCCTCTCCTTGCCAGGGGTTTACACAATAGACGGGACCGTGGACCAGCCCTGGGGTGGGCGAGGGCACGCTGTCCCGGGGGCTGAGTGACAGCCCCATCAGTCCCACGCAGGCCGTGAGTGGGTGCTCTTGGGTTCGCGCGCCGCTCCTGCAGGATCTCCAGCAGCCCTTCCCCGCAAGCCCACCTCCTCAAGCTGACGCACCACGCGGGAAAGCTCACTCCTACCTGAGCCTCCGAACTGGGCTCCAGCCAGGGAGGCAGGCCGGCCCTTCCCATTGGCCACCGGCAGCGGGAACATCTGAGGGGACACAGAGGGACAGCAGTGAGGTATCAGGCAGCAAACCCAAACCCACAGTCGTGGTCCGAGCTTGGGGATGCCAGGGACTGAGCTCTACCCCACCCAGGCCCAGAGACTGAGGTTTGCATTCCCTAAAGCTGGGGTGCACCCCTGGAACCCCGCTGCTCAGGCAGGAAAGGCTCGTCATGGTGCCTGCTGCCAGAGGCTCCAGCTGCCCCCAGGGCACAGCACCCAGGACACTGAGGCACTACAGTCGTGCTGGGGTGCGCTCAGTGCCACTGACCCCTCCGCCTGGGCTTCATCCCCAGCACCAGAAAAAAGACCCTGCAGTTAAGAAGCTGTATCTGCAACTGGCTGCCCTACTGAGGCAGTGGATACAAAGTTTTCTTTCCATTTTAGCTTAGAAAAGTGAGACTTTCCTGCTCAACAGGTGGAGGAAGGAGTCGGGGGTGGGCCTGGGTGAGCCTTGCAGTGTCCCCAGGCCCCTGTGCAGGACCATGGGGAGGACAGCGGGGCTGGGAATGGGACGGGGGGAACAGGTGAGGGCCGGGGCTTGCACTCCTACTGCACCTTCCAGGGGCAGGTGTGGGCCTGCCTGTTGGAAGAGGAAACTGAGGCTTGGAGTGGAGCCCACGCCATGGCGGACAGGGTGGCTCTCCCAGACTCAGAGGGTGTGTGACTGCCTCTCTCTGCACCCCTCCCCCTCCTCACCCACCAGGACCAGGGCGCTAAGTCCCTGAAGACTAAACAGCTTAGCAGCTTTAACCAGAAAGACCCAACATCAACAAACTCTTTTGGGCAGAAAAAAACAAGTCCCTGCCTTGCCCCAGGGGCTGAGTTTGAGAGATTCATTCCTCCGGGGGCCCACTGATGAACCCCCACCCCGTCCCCAAGATCTTCCCTGGCCAGCTAGGAGGTGCCAGCAAAGCATCCATAGCCAGTATTCAGGGGTCCCAGGAAGCAGGGTGCTGCCCCCTCCCATTCTATGGAAGGAGCCTCTCCTCAAGAGGGAGGCCAGTGCTTCCTGCAGTCTGCATCCCGTCCCCCACCCCCGCTCGGGGCTCAGCTGCACTCCGGCATCAATGGTGACCAGCCCAGCCTCCCCAGGGACCTGTTCTCCAAGAAGGGCCACTCCCTCATCGGGGAAACTGAGCCCTGTTCTGGGGGAGGGCATGTTGTGAGGCCACCCGGGAAATGAGATCGATTTTATTTTTGTTCTGTCCCCCGGGTGCCAGGGTTCTACTGACCGGGCACTTGGGAGGCACTGGGCCACGTCCTATGGGCTCCGCAGGCCTTGTGACCAGCCCAGAACCACCCCACGCCCTGCCGAGCCTCAGTTTCCTCAGGGCTCTGGCCGTGTGGGAGGCTGTGAAACCACACACAGGCCCCTGGGGACAGCAGAGGTCTCCATGCCCCACAGGGCTTCGGGGGCTGCTCACGGGCAGCGCGAGGCTCAGGAACCATCCTACCCACACGGGGGCATCACTCCACACCAGCCCAGTGCCCACAGGGTCCGAGCGCCTCTTTCTCGCCCTTTTAACCATGGAAACTCACGGACAGAATTTTAATGGCGTGGTTTTTCTCTTGGTATCGACTAATTGATTGTGGTGCCCGGGATGGAATCCAAGGCCTCACACATCCTAGCCAAGTGCTCCACCGCTAAACCACACATCCAGCCCTTTTTATTTTGAGATAGGATCTCGCTAAGATGCCCAAGCTGGCCTCGAACTTGCCGTCTTCCTGCCTCAGCCTCTCAGTTGCAGGGATGACGGGTGCGCACTCCACGTCTGACTCTGCATTTGACAGTTGGTGTTTTCCTACCTTCAGTGAACATGGCAACAGAAGGGCTTCCTGTTGGTCTCAACCTCAAATTGTTCAAACAACTGCACTCCTCGTCCCCGGGCAGGGGGCGCAGGCAGCTATGAGGGAAGGGACCCCAAGCAGCAATGGCGGGGAGACACCCTCCTTACAAAAGACAAGGAAAGTCAAAACACACCTCCAGGTGAAGCCCGAGGCAGGGCCACCTGGAGAGACTGGACTCCTCCCCCCGCCTCAGTTTCCCCATCTGGAGCGGGGACGACATGGGCCCCTGTGGACGGCAAGGGAGGTGGGCAAGTGGTCCAGAGCGGCGAAGGGGCCGGGCCTGTAGGGCTGAACCATGCCCTGTCCCCACCACCCCAAGCTGCTCTGTTCCAGCCCAATAGTCTGTGACCTGTCAGTTTAACAAAAAAACAAGCGAACCCCCTCTGGTTACTCAGCCGGGGAGTGAAAATAAAACGGGGCTTAAAAATACCAGCATGGCCCTTCCGGAGCCTGGTGCTCCAGCCCGCCCGTGGGCTGTGTTTTTCTGAAAGGTAGCTGGTGTCATTTTGGTTTGGGGACTTTTGTTCTTGACAGACCTTGGTGGCCTGGGCCTTGGACAGAAGGTTCAACTCAGACTGAAAGCTCTCTCCCCTAGCTGTTTTGGACCAAAATGGTGCTTATGGGAATGTGTGTGTTAAGGAACTGGCCACACACAAATCAGAAAAAAAAAAAAAAAAAAAAAAAGATATTTGCAGTTCTTGAGTTTTTCAAAGAAGCCAACTCTCTCTGATCCCAAGGGGTCCCAGCATACACATGATAAACTGAGGGTCCTGGGCCTTAAAGATGCCCATCGGCACCCAAGAAACCTCCAGTTTCTCAGCCTCACTGCGCCTGAGCTGTGTGACCTTTGGGAACCAGTGCCCTCTCTGAGCCTCCACCTGCGCAGTTGGAGCGGGCCACCAGATGAATCAGACCACTTGGGAAGGGAATGGAACCACCCTGCCCTCCCCCCAGGGCTGCCTTCCCCCCAACAACTGTGTGTACCAACTCCGGCCAGTGTGCTGAGCGCCTCCTCCAGGCTGGGCCTGCCCACTGCTCCCCGGAGCCCGGGCCACCTGGACCCCACACTGGCCACCGCATGTGGCTGACAGGAATTAGCCTCATCTGTGTCCTCGATGTGCACGGGACAGAGCCATGCAGGCCAGATGCACCAGCACCAGGTTTGTTCTCTCTCCATTTTTCCATCCACGCCAGAGCGAATGACCCTGATCCCATTCACGGTACAGATCAAGGCCACCATCCGCTCCCCCGGTCAGGCTGGGGCCTCAGGGCTGAGCACGCTGGAGGCCTGCCGCCCCCACGGAGAAGCTGGGGACCCCGGGCAGTCCTCTCCGTCTCTCTGGGGCTCAGTTTCCCTATCTGTACAGTGGTAGACAGCACCCATTCCCTAGATGAGCAAAATCCTTGCATTGCGCACGTGTCAGCCTGCCTGTGGGGGGCTACCAGGCCCCCTAGCCCTACCTGGGGGACCTCCCATACAAACAAGCTGAAGGCCCAGTACTCCCAGGAGTGCTCTTGGCAGCCCTTCTTCCCCCTTAAAGCCCGCCTCGGGATCTGGGGCGCTGGCTCACCATACTGAAGTCCAGGAGGTCGCTCAGCTCCTTGTCGGTGCCCACAGGAGCCATCCTCTGTGGCTGGTTCATCCTCCAGCAGCAAGGGCAGGCTCAGGGACCAGGGTGCGCCCCTCCAGCCTAGAGACAGGCCTGAGTGGTGGCAAGGGTGGGTGCAAGGACAGACACAGAGAGACAAAGAGGAGAGAGGGGAGTTTTGAGTGATCATGGCCAAACTGAGACTCTTCCTGACCCTTGGGGAGGGAGCGGGGAAGCTGAGATTTGGGGGTTTGGGTACTCTGCAGACCCCTCCCCAAAGGTCAGGGAAGACTGACCAATTTAAGGGGGTAATATAAATTTCATCAACTCCCTAGGCGACCACCAGGGAATCAAGTTGCACGTTTTAAACGGAATGCAGAGCGCCCGGAGACTCTCATTTCCAACCCTAGCCAGGCTGCCTTGCCGGCCCCGCCCCAGGAGGGGGCGGGGAGGCCCAGGCCCCGCCCTGAGGAAAATTTGGTGGACCCCCCCAGCAGCTGTCAGAGCAAGCTAAAGGCCAGTCACCCCCAAATCCGAAAGGAAAAAATCCACAAGTCAGAAAACCACAAAACCCCTCTCTCAGCTTCAGGGCTTAACTGGGAAGGGGGAGTTCTGGCCCAGGGACCCGCAAAGTTTCCTTTCACCCTTAACCTCCTCCTCCCTCTCCCGAAAAAAAAAAAAAAGTCAAATTCAGAAAAGAAAAAAAAAATCCGAGGTTGTTTTATTGTCACGACGTATCCGGGAATTATTTTTAAGCAACTTTGAAAACATCCCTCATCTCCCGCCCCTGGGGGGAGGGGGGTCCCAAGACCAGGGATTCCCCGCGCGGAGGGGGGGCTCCACCTGCCAGGCCCCCTCCCACCCCAGGAAAGGGAGCAAAGCAAGACCTCCCACCCGCAGAACTTTTTCCAGGGTTCCCCAGGCAGGGGCGGGGGCGGCCAAGGAGAAACCACGGAGGCTGGGGGAGGGGAAGGGGTTCCGAGGTCGAGGGAGACCCAACTTAAGAAGAGGAGGAACCCCCCTCTTTGTTTGCCAACTCAGACACCCGGTGTGAAACGGACGCCCCAGCGCACCCCCTCCCCCGCTACTTTTTTTTTTTCTTTTTGGAGGGCGTGTGAAACTGACTCTTTTTGAGTTGTACGAAACCGCACTTTTTTGTGGGGTAGTTGAAACCGATTTTCGGATCGACTGAGGACGGCTGAAACGGACTTTTAGAAGGAAGATGAAAGATTTCGGGGGCGTCACGAGGACTTTGGGGGGACTGGAGACGGACTTGGATGATGTTTGAAACCACTTGGGGAGGAGGGGGCAGCCTGAAGCGTCTTTTACGGGAGGCCTGGGGACACCCCCTTCCCCGGGCAGCCGGTGCGGCCCGGGAGCCCTTTGAAGCTCGCCGCGCCACCGCGGTGTCCTCGACCCCGACCGCCGTCTCGCCCCGCATTAACGCGGAGCAGATGTTCCCGCCGGCCCCGGCCCTTCGCCCCAAGCCTGCGGTGCGCGCGGCTGCACCTTCCCCGCGCAGACAAAAGGACTCTCCTCCCTCCCTCGTTCCCCCTCCAAACTCCAGTCCCGGCCCGGGCCCCTCCCTGGGGAGGGGGCGCCCCAGGACCCCCGCTCTGGGACCCGGGGCCCCGCCGCAAAGTTGGGCGACCCCTCGGGCGCCCCCCGCGCGCCGGCCCGGGGCTGCGCAAAGTTTCCCAAGTGCTGGCGGCGGGGGGGATGGCGGGGGGCGGCGCGGGCCCCTCCACGTCGGCCGCCCCCTCCGGCGCGCAAAGTTGGAGAACAATGCGTCCCGGCTGGCCCGTCGCCCCCGGCCGCCCCGCGGGGCGCGTACCCCTCGGCGCCGGCGCCCGGCCCCCCGCACAGCCTGGGGGGGGGCCCGCGGTCAACTTTGCACAAAGCGCCGGGGGTCCCGGGCGCGGCCCCGACGCCGCGCGCCCCTGCCCGCGCCCCAGCCCGCGGCCCCGCGCGTTTACCTGCTCGGCTCGGCCCGGCACGCGGCGCGCGGGGGGCGGCGGCATGAACGGCCCCCCCGACAAAGGGGCGTCGCGGCCGGGCCCCCGAGGGTCGCGCGTGGGCGGCGGCGACGCGCGTGGCCGGCCCCTCCCTCGCCGCGTCGCCTACCCCGCGCGGCCGGCCCGGGCGCTGGGGCAGCGGCTTGCGGTGTCCGCGATACCCGCCGCCCGCGTCGGGTCCGGCTCCGCTCCGGCCCGCTACGCCCGCGGCCGCCGCCGCTGCCTCATCTTCCTGCGGCGGGAGACATGTTCCGCCCCCCGCCCCGCGCCGCCCGCGCCGGCCACGCCCCGCGCCGGCCACGCCTCCGCTAGTCCCCGCCCACCGCGCCCCGCCCGGTCGCGCGCCGCGGATCCCTCCGCCACAACCGCGCGGCCCTGGCCCCGCGCCTCTGCCTCTTGAACCCCCTCAAGAGGACCCTATAGCCTCGCGGGTCCCGTTACCTCGGGGTGAACGCTCTCGAGGGAGACTGTCAGCCAAAAAACCCCAAAGAACCAGGGACTATCTTCCTACGCGGAAGTGCACATGAGCTTCTCTTAGACCATGACGCAAGCGGCAAGAGCCTTGAGATTGAAAGATAAGGCAGATCCGTAATGACCAATAGAAGACCGAGAAAGTCTGATTGACGGGGCTTCCAGCCACTCATGGCCAGGTTCCGCCCCACTCCGTTCCCGCCCCAAGGCAGAGGCGGGACCCTCGGTGCGAGAGGCCGCGAGAAGCGGTGGGGGTGGGCATTGGAGTTTTATTCTCAGGTTGGCGTGGCCGCCCGCGCGAAGGCGTCGGCTTGGTTGTATCTGAGTTTCTAGGGGTGCTGTGTGTTGCAAGCATGCCTCCCAGACCAGAGGGACATCAGGTCCATTCTACTGGCAGAAAAACCGAGGCTTACTCCGTTTCGGGGTCTGAGAGCTCCAAAGGGGTCCCGGGCTGAGCCTTGGAATTTGAATCCGAGCTAGGACAGAACCAGGGCCAGCTGGGGCTTTTTGAAACTCAGTGGTCTGTGTGTTCGTTTTGGTCATGCCAGCGGGCTCTTGAGCCTTTGAGGACTCTAGATCCTACAGAAACAGAGGAAGAAATAAGAACAGGCTCTTGCGAGGCCCGCGGGGCCCCAGAGACAAATCACACTCCCCTCCCTTGGCTTTATAAAGTGCGTGGAACTCTATCAAGTCTGGAGCCCCCAGCTCATCACAGTTCAGTGCCCGCTTCCAGCCCAGGGAGCAGGGCTGGAAGGAAGGAAGAAAAATGGGAGTGGGGGGATGCTGGGGCACAGGGGGCTGCGCTCACCCTCAACCTGTCTCTTTGTGTGTGTGTGTGTGTGTGTGTGTGTGTGTGTGTGTGGTACCAGGGATTGAACCCTGGGGCATTCTACCTCCGAGCTACACCCCAACCCTATTTTTTAATCTTTTTTTTTTTTTTTGCGGTACTGGGGATTGAACCCAGAGGCATTCTACCTCCGAGCTACACCCCCAACCCTATTTTTTATCCTTTTATTTTGAAACCGGGTTTCACGAAGTTGCGGAGGGCCTCACTAAGTAGCTGAGGCTGGCCGCGAACCCGGATCCTCCTGTCTCATCCTTCCAAGTACTGGGATTACAAG
>PVJS01021101.1:0-31864 GCA_004027185.1 Glis glis
CCCCCGGCCCTATTTTTTATACTTTATTTTGAAACCGGGTCTCACGAAGTTGCGGAGGGCCTCACTAAGTAGAGAGAGGGAGAGAGAGACAGAGAGACAGAGAGACAGAGAGAGAGCTGAGGCCGACCGCGAACCTGGATCCTCCGGTCTCTGCCTCCCAAAGTACTGGGATTACAAGCGTGCGCCACCACGCCCGGCTCATAAACATCTTCTAATTAGTAATTCCCTCCTTGATTTCTGTCTGCCAGTTTTTCCCCTTGCCACTGTTTTCACCGTGATGTATGTCATTCAGACTTTCTTCTGCTATACATGCATCATCATCATACATCAGGGTGAAAACAGTTGCAAGGGGAAATTTGGCAGAGAGAAATCAAGGAGGGCATTACTAATTGGAATATGTTTATGGTTCTTCTGCAAATAAAAATAAGGAAAATGTGAATAAGATAAATAGAGGAGGGAATATATAAATAAAACCCAAGGCAACTCAACAAAGCCCAATTTTCAAAACGAGTCTCATGTTCGCAACTGATTGTAACTCTTACAGCAAAAATCTAGTCAGGACTCTAATAACATGTTTCTTGGGTATGAGACGGATATGTTGGGGTATGGAGGATTTGGGGTGTGTTTTAAAGTTAAATGAGCATTATACAAAGAAAAAAAGTAAATAAAAGGAAATAGAAAACAAACACACATAAGGGTCAGGAAGTTGGAATATGAGACAGAAAAAATTTTGTCTTATGTTTCTAATGATTAGTGTGTGGTTACCTCTAAGCCTCTGAGTTTAATGACTATTTAATTAAAACCCAAGAAATGCTTCAAAGTAAACTCTATCTTGGCTTTAAATATTTGCTTCCATTTGATTCACTATGAGGAAATGTACTCTGCTTTATGGAGGGATAAAAAGATGAATTAGATGAAAGACCTTAAGGAGTTTATAAACTAAAAGATGCAGACGTAGAAATAAGCAACAGGTAATGCATGATTTATGATTTAATTGAGGCACAAGGACTATGGGCACAGATGTTCTGTAGAAGGTCCTATGCATATTTTGTAACACTGATGCATTTAAACAATAAGTCTAGGGCATAGGTTTAGGGATAGCAATAAAGACTTATCATTGTTGGAAGAGGGGAGAAAAAGATGAATTATTCTGATAGAAGTAGAAAACGTTTTTTGAAGAAGGTAATGTTTGAGCTTAAGGAAGATCTTGATTTTCTACAGTTGGAGATGACAGAGAAGTCTTTCCTGTCTGAGAGAAACATCATAAGCCAAGAATGGCAGATGAAGAAATTTCACGGTATCATGATTGAAGGACAAAAAGCTTATTCTTAGATACATAGATATGAAGGAGATAGGTGGGAGATTTGACTGGGAGGGGAAGTTGGGCCAGATCTTACCAGAGTTTGAACCTAGAATATATATAATGGGAAAGAGTTGAAGGTCTTCAAACAGGGGAATGATTTTAATGGAGCTGAAAATTATAAATGGTAAAAAGTCAAAGTAGAATTTCCATATGACAACCTCATCAAAATATCTTACATAGTATAGATAGTAGCCACATAAATAAAAAAATTAAAAAATCGGTCCCAAATTTATAGAAATTAAAGCACTGAAAGGTTAATACCTTATTTAACACAATTATTTATGCTATATTAACATAACCTAAATATGACATATTAACATGTTTCATGCTATTTAATAAAAGCAAAACTTGCAAATTGTGCAAAATGTTTCCCAGCGATCAGTGTACTTTAAAGCAGAAGCTACAAAATCTACCTCTGATTAATTCTCTGAACCCATGTATTTATCTACAAAAAATAATAGTAGCTACCTTATGTTATGAGGTTTAAATAATAAAATCATCTCTCCAAAGCCTTTAGCATAAGGCCTGATTCCATGGGAGCTCTAAATGACAGCTATCACCACTGTTAGTGTAAGGTCTGAGAGAACAAAACCTGGGAACTCTCCTTGGTCCTGACTAAAGTAATTTCAGTGATTTCCAACGGACTAAATTGTGTGGCTGAAGTTAAAAACCTTTTCAAATTAGTTTGAGATAACCATTTATGTTAGAGAATCCTCTCAATTGGTACAGAGAGATTCATGAGGGGGGATTATGTGAAAAGGTAGGTGAAAACACTTCCTTTCTATTAACTGGATGTATCTGGCTATTGGCAGATTTCTGGTTTGGAGGGCATCAGCCTTCAGTGGCAGTGAGTATCAGGCAAGGGCATCACACTCAAGCTTCTAGGGCATGAATCCTAACAAGGGTCTAACAAGGGGTCCTAAGTATTTAACACACATTCACATATTTCTGTATTTCTCCAAAGGAAAATTTAAAAATACCAACTTGAAGTACATAAAAGCTGATATAGGCAGTTTGACTATTTCAGTATTTTTATACTGATAAAAATTATACCTACTTTTTTGGTAGGAGAGAAAAAGAGAAACAGAATCATTTTTAGAAAAAATAACAAATAAAAAAGAAAGGAGTTCTCATCATTTACAAATAAAACTTTCCCGAGAAAAGGGAAATACTTGTTTCTACTGATATTCAACCTGTACAATATACATTTAAATAGCCACTTTCCTTGGTATCCAGTCCTTGAAATATCCATTTAAATAGCTTTTGGCTGAGACTACTTGGTTTTTTAAAATAGTTCTGTTTTCAGTGTCAAATATTTGGTGTCCATTTGCTACACTAAAAAAAAAAAAAGAGGTTGGGCGATGTTGTATCTTTTGAGATACAGTAACATGACAGAAAGTGACAAATGGAGGAATGTGTCACAATGAAGCATGATATATTATAGCAGAGTGATATGCTGATACTCAAAGAATCCATAATATGCATCTTTCTTTTTATTTGCTGCTACAGCAGAGGAGATTATTCTTATAGATTAAGGGACTACTGTCACATTTTAGGTAACAAAGTAAATGTATTTCACTACATTAATATTTCTGTATAAAACTGTCATATGTTTTTCTTTCTACTTCCTTTCTAATAATTTCAGATTAGCAGTAGATGCATTTAAAAATAGAATTCTATTTCTATGGCTGACTTATCCAGTGGTAACGTGATATTGTGAGTTTGAATTCCAAGTCATTAGTAAAGAAAAATGATTAATGCCTACAATGAACACATATATGACTGAATACAGGGTATTTTGATGATCTCCCCAGGATCCCTTATGGAAAAATACAATAATGCAGTAAAGTTCCTAATTTAAATGGAAAATTATCCAGATTCTCAAAATGTATTCAAAAACTTGTCTTTTTACATGGCATTGTAGACTTAATGCATCCCATATGTTGTTATTTGTTCTAAATATTATCAACCAGTAACATCTAAAGTATTCAGTAAATATGGCTTACCATCAGCTTTTTAATCTACAGGTAAGATTACCTTAGCTTTTTTGTTTCCCAAAGAGGTATGTATTTTGCCCTGTTTCTTAGAAAATTGCTAAGGTGTGTTTTGAAGCCAGAGCAAACTACAGCCTATGTTATCAGGCATTAGGGATCCTAATATATACTAATACCAAAACAATATGCATGGTGAATACAAATGCAATATTAAATGTAAGTTGAAAAAAGGAAGCAATTTATACTAAAATTAAAGTTCTGATAATATGCTTTTCTTTCATTCCATTATAATCTTGATTTCCCTTTATTTTTCCATTCTTTCCTCTTATTTACCATCAGAAAGGGATATCCTTTGGCAAATTTGCACAGTACCATCTTATAGCTATGATTGTGTGACTTAAAGTCAAAAGTCTATTTTAAATATGAAAGTGTTTTATAAATGAATTTATAGATCATCCTGAAGGAATTCACTACTATTATTTTATAATACTTTCTAAAGATAAGGTGACTCATGTACCATAAAGTTATACTTTTGTCCTTACTGACTTATATCTATCCCTATGTATACAAAGACAGTTCATAAAATAAATAGCATATGACTTTTACTTTATAAGTCAAAAATTCAAATAACTCATTCATGAAGCAATCACATGGGTAACTCCATTTTTCCTCATAAGTAAAAAACAGAGGCAAGAGAAGTATTAACACATTTTGTAAAACCAGGTTACATGGACTCATATTCATAATTAAAAATTTACAGTTATTCTCTGCAGCACAGGAAAATCAGTTTAAAATAAAAATGCAGCCAGGTGTGATGAGGCACGCCTGTAATCCCAATACTTGGGAGGCTGAGACAGGAGGGGTCACAGGTTTGAAACCAGCCCCAGCAACTCAGTGAGACTTGCGTCAACTTAGCAAGACCCTGTTTCCAAATAAAAAATAAAATAGGGCTGGGGGTGTAGCTCAGAGGTAGAACGCCTCTGAGTTCAATCCCCAGCACCACACACACACACACACACACACAAAATCTTTGGTATGGCGAGCATTATTTTAGATGTGAAATTAAACATAAATTAGGTTTAAAATGTCAAATTAAGATTTACATCCTGTTAGGAGAATATTTAGCTATAGAAAATATTTATTAGATAAAAAGGCCGTTCTGCTGTCGTAGAGAGTATGAAATATTAAATATACAAAATTTTATTTTTGCAGGGAGAATTTATATATGTTCTCGTAGAGATGATTTTTTTCCTAGCAAAGGTCTATTGACCAGGCTTTTCTTTTTTTATATGCTTTTATTGGTACACTGTAATTGTATACCATTGCTTTCTTTGAATACAGAAGTAGAACTACTACAGAATTATTAAAAACCTGGGGATGGATATACTTAATGGACAGAGAAGTTTATATGTCATAATACTAAATTATAAAATCAAAGGATGAAAACATTTTTACGTAATACTTATCTTTCAGAATATGATTAAATGGCCATATTTTAGTTTATGACTATATATATTATAACTATGAATATATTAATAAATATATATTTTTTAATTTGAATTAAAACTTGTTAAAATAGTAGCATCCAAATAAAGGATTACTATATAAAAGATTAAAACCACATGGTGAATTACATTAAATAGTATCATTGAGCATTTTAAAAATATGACTCATCGTGAGCTGAAGAAACTTTTTTTGTATGGTACTGGGAATTGAACATAGAGAGGTGTTCTGCATCTGAGGTATACCCCAGCCCTATTTTATTTTATTTATTTATTTATTTTGAAACAAGGTCTCACCAAGTCACTGAGGGCCTGGCTAAGTTGCTGAGACTGACTTCAAACCTGTGATCCTCCTGTCTCAGCCTCTCAAGTACTGGGGTTAAAGGCATGTACTGCCATGCCCACCTGAAACCTCTTATTTTTAAAATCATAAACCTTTCTAAGTTTCAAATTTCTGATCTTGCTTTTATCTGAGTTTGTTATATAGCTGAGTATACATGTAAAAAAAAACGCATAAGACCAAATCCAGGGCAAAGAAAAACCAGGATTACTATCAGCATGAATTATATTAGATAGATTTATTTATTTTTTATTTATTTTATCTTTTTTTTGCGGTACCGGGGATTGAACCCGGGGCATTCTACCTCCGCGCTACACCCCCGGCCCTATTTTTTTATACTTTTATTTTGAAACCGGGTCTCACGAAGTTGCAGAGGGTCTCACTAGGTAGAGAGAGAGAGAGAGAGAGAGAAACAGGGAGAGGGAGATAGAGAGAGAGAGAGAGCTGAGGCTGGCCACGAACCCGGATCCTCCGGTCTCTGCCTCCCAAAGTACTGGGATTACAAGTGTGCGCCACCACGCCCGGCAATATTAGATAGATTTATAGATCATCCAGTATCTTCCAGTATCTCCACCAGTATATTTTGATAAATCTGAATAAATTAATATCATTATAATTTAATATTCATTAAAGTATTTAGATATCAAAAGCAGTCTACAGATTCAGTCCAATCCCTGAAATACCAATGTCATTCTTCACAGAGCTAGAAAAAAAATGATCCTATAATTCATATGGAAGAAAAAAAGATCCAGAATAGCCAAAACAATTCTGAGAAATAAGAACTATGCCAGAGGCATGACAATACCTGATTTCGAATTATACTACAGAGCTGTAGTAACAAAAACAGCATGGAATTGACATAAAAACATGCACAGACCTATGGAATAAAATAGAACATATAGAAACAAATCCTTACACTTATAGTCTGTTGATTTTTTTTTTTTACAAAGGAGCCAAAAACATAGGCTGGACAAAAGACAGACTTTTCAACAAATGGTGTTTAGAAAACTAGATATCCATATGTAGAAGAATGAAATTAGACTCTAATTTCTCACCCTGCATAAAAGTCAACTCAAGATAGATCAAAGACCTGGAAATTAGACCAAAAGCTTTGCAATTACTAAAAGAAAACATAGGACCAAGTCTCCAACATTTAGGCATTGGTAGAAACTTCCTCAATAAGACTCCTTAATAAAACTCAGGAAATAAAACTGAGAATCAATAAATGGGATGGCATCAAATTTAAAAGCTTCTGCACAGTAAAGGAAACAATCAAGAGTTTGAAGAGAGCCTACAGATTGGAGGAAAAATCTCTGTTAGCTACTTCTCTGATAGAGGATTAATATCTAGACTATATAAAGAATTCAGTCAGATGTGTTGGTGCATACCTGTAATCCCAGTACTTAAGATGCCAAGACAGGAGGATCACAGGTTTGAGGCCAGCCTCAGCAACTTAGACCCTGTTTCAAAATAAAACAATAAAAGGACTGGGGATATAGTTCAAAGGTAGAATGCTCTTGGGTTCAATCCACATAACCAAATTATATAAGACTAAAATAACAAATAACCCAATTAAAAAATGGGCAATTGAATGACACTACTCAAAAGAAGAAATACAAATGTCCAACAAATATATGAAAAAATGTTCAGCAACTTTAGCAATCAGGGAAATGCAACTGAGATTCCATCTAATTCCAGTTAAAATGACAATCACCAAGGATGCAAACAATAATTGACTTTGGAGAGGATGTGGGGAAATAGAAACCCTTATATACTGTTGGTGGAGAGCAACATGGAAAAGACTAGGAATGGAACGACCATATGACCCAGCTATATCAGTCGTCGGTATCTTTCCAAAAGAATTAGGGTGAGAATACTGATACATGCACAGCCATGGTTATTATAGCATAGTTTACAATAGCTAAATTATGGAACCAACCTAGGTGCCCATCAGCAGATGAATGGATAAAGAAACTGTGACATGTACACACAATGGAATTTTAAACAACTAAAGAAGAAAAAATTATGTGATTTGTAAGGAAATGGATGAAACTACAGAATATTATGCTAAGTGAGATCAGTCAATCTCACAATGTTTTCCCTCATATGTGGAAGCTAGAGAGAAAATAGGAAACAAAAGGGACTTCAGACAAATGAGTAGAGAAACAAGTAAAAACCAGTGGAAGGGGTTTTGGGAAAGGAGGTGGGGAGGGAACAAAGGAGGATTGAGAAAGGAAACAGTTCAAATAATGTTATATCCCTATAGGAAGATATCACTACCAATTTCACTAACATGTACAGAAAGGAAGGAGATTGGAGCAGGGTGGGATGTTTTGGAAAATACATCGAGTGATGTGTACATGTGTTTGTATCACTCTTACTTCACTATAATCTATAATTGCAGTGCACCAATAAAAGTATAAAGTAAAATAAAATAAAATAAAAACATTTAAGGAAATTACATGAATTTTTTTACTTTTACTTCCAGCCTTTACTTCAGTTCAATTGTAATATTTGATAAAGAATATTTTGCAGTTCAGATTTACAAAATTATATACACACATATGCAATTTTCTCAAGCTTCACAGACTAGCATAGTATCCCAGACTTCCCTCTGTTATTCTTAATAATCCTTTGACTTTACCTTCCTTTCTCACACATAGAGCATTTATCGGTTGATTGCTTCACCATAGGATTTATAGTCAGTGCTATTCTAGTAAGTACTTAATAAGTAGCTCTTTTAAAGGGGGAAAAAGGAATCTTTACTCATAGTGTTTGCTGGGTTTTGTGACACACATAAGTCCCACCATGGCCAATGCAATGCCTTCGAATGAGGAGTTCTAAAGAAGTTCAGTAGCACAGTATACTATTTTTGACCATGCCAATGATATAAGTTGTTAATAACCTCAAGAGAATAAAATAATCTAGAAGTAGTAAGTTTCACTTATTACCTTTATTTAATGTGATCTCTTAATTATAAGTTTATATAATTTAATGCCTTATAATGGTTAAACAACCAAAATTTCTGAAAATTTAATCATTGACCCTTATGAGTTGGTAAGAGCTCAATACACCACTGAACTTACTCCATAAAATATTTCATAATTGGTAATTTTTAAAATTCATTATTTTAAATATTTAGTGTTAAATCTATAAGTTCTTGAATGATTAAAATTAACAGTTTTATAGTATAGTAATCCTTTTGGCTATGACTATCAACTTTCAAGGAGCCAGTATTTCTATGTTTACCATAAAAGAAAAATAATCTTTGTTTTTGTAATTTTGAAGCTGATAAAATTATACCTTATAGGTCTGATTCTTTGGTCATGCCATCATTTTTAGCTGATGCATTACTTATTATCTTTGCTAAGTGATTTGCAACCTTGAAGATATTCTAGGCAATACTTTCTACTTACATTGGCTCACTTTCTGAAAAAGAAAGATGTTGTCGAACAGACAATAGATATGGGCCTCCTTTGAGAGTTTCACACTGATAGCTGCAAAGGTAGCCCTGCAGGTAGTATAAAGCCCCTTAATTGATCTGGGGTGAATGTTTTGAGTGAGATGTTAATGTATAAATCAGCCTTCATTTTTCGGAGTCACCTCCACAGCTCCTTCTACATAAAATAAGGCAATAGATTCAGAGCATATCTCTTCACTTTTCTAATTTAAAAACTATCTTAGTGGCTTACGACCATATTGCCCTCTTGTCTGTCACCTACAGTGGCCCTGAAGCAGCAGGCCGGAAGACAGTCAATGAAACATGAGATAAATGTACCGTGGCATTAGAATTCCCAGTGAATCATTAATTCTCTAGTAACAGAACACTACAGTTCTACCAGCTACTATCTCTTCTGACTCCATGTAGAACAAAGTTCTTTACATCTCTTGGAGAAGGTACTCTTTCTGGCTCAGTACCTTATATGCTAATCTCCTGAAGATCAAATTTCAGAGGGTTAAAAAAAAGTATGAAAAGACTCCCCCCCTTTTTTTGTGTGTAGTACTGGAGATTGAACCAAGGGTCATTCTACCTCTGAGCTACATCACCAGCCCTATTTTTTTATTCTTTATTTTGAAACAGGGTCTTACTAAGTTGTCGAGGCTGGCCGAGAACCTGTGATCCTCCTGTCTCAGCCTCCCAAGTACTGAGATTACAAGTGTGTGCCACAATCCCTAGCTGGAAAAGACTCTCTTTTATGGGAGGTAGAGAATGAATTATAATTTGGAGAATTCACTTTTTATCACTATGAAGTCTTACTACAATTCCAAAGTCATTTCTGGTACAGAAATTTGAGGTTTTCTGAAAAAAATTAATGTTTTATATAGCAATTTATAAATTGAAGTTTTCTTGTTTGAAATTTAACATGGTGAATATCATTACAACTATTGATATTGTGTACTTATTTAATAACCTGTTATTAGGATTGATGATTACTAAGAATATTTTTATTTTTAATATATTTATTATCATTTTTACTATGCCAACTTCTGTTCTTTCACTATAGGAATCTATTTTACCTAAAATCCAAGATTCTGTCCCTCATCTGTATTTACTATCAGTGCAACTGGAATGAGTAATTTTTCTTCCACCCATCACCCCCCATGAGAATGTGAAGTTTTCTCATATCATCTGGATCTAAGATGAATGAAACTTGACACATTTATTTAAAAGAGCTGCTTAACTATATCATTACTGCATGAACCAATCTAAGGTTGTTTCTGACATTTCATAGTATGTGAAATTCACTGTGAATTAAAGTAAAATGAGTAACTAATACAAGCAAACACAGTTACTTGACCTATTTTTCCTCCTTATATTTGCAATATAGTAGAGATAAGAATCTTGAAGTCAGAATTCATCAATGTCTCTTTGTTAACCCTTCTTTAGGAATCCTGTCTTACTAAATAGAGATGGAATCAATTATGCATATTAAGTAGAAGAACTGTAGAGTGTTATTTAATTTGTATACTTTGTCTAAATAATTGATTTAAACAGAAGATATTAACCTGAAATAGAGATGTAGTTTTTTACAGAATGAATTTAGTCTATTTTTAATGCAAGCTCCTGAATGGCCAAAGCCAAATAAATAAAAAGCATACACATTTTTGAAAAATTTCTACTAAATATAGAAAAACCGATGTTCTGTCTAATAAATACTTAACTGAGCAGTTAACTGCAGGTTTTTTTATAGCAACTATGAGGTTTTGACCAATCTCCCCAGGCTTTAATTTTAGAATAAAATGACAGTTTTGAAAATTATAAAAAGTTACAATAATGCATTTGCAAAGCCAAAACTTTCCTTATATACCTTCTTCATTTTAAATATATATTCTAAGAACTGAATTGTTTATTTTATTTTATTTTTTTTGGGGGGGTACCAGGGATTGAACCCAGGGGCATTCTACCTCCGCGCTACACCCCCGGCCCTATTTTTTTATACTTTATTTTGAAACCGGGTCTCACGAAGTTGCGGAGGGCCTCACTAGGTAGAGAGAGAGAGAGAGAGAGAGAGAGAGCTGAGGCTGGCCGCGAACCTGGATCCTCCGGTCTCCGCCTCCCAAAGTACTGGGATTACAAACATGCGCCACCAAGCCCGGCTCTAAGAACTGAATTTTCAATAGAATTTACCACATTAAATTTTCAACTTCAACACAATTCTTTCAACTTCAACACAGTCTTACCTGCTTAATTGCTGCACTAATCTTGGGTAAATAGTATGACTTTGTTGTAACGATCACAGATGAAATACATTGACAAGGTTACTCCAGAAACTCTGCAGCAAAAAAAGTTGATCTTATAGAATTTGAAAAATGGAATAGTATTTTCCAGAGGCTGGGGAATGTATGGGGGAGGAGGGAACAGAGAGAGGTGGTCAATGGGTCATATACAGTATTACAGTTAGATAGGAGGAACGTGCTCTGGTGTGCTATAGTGTGGTAGGGTAACTATGGCAAATGATAATGTACTGCATATTTCAAAATAGCTAGAAGAAGAGATTTTGAATATTCTCATCAAAAGTACTTGATATATGTCTAAGATGATAGATATGCCAATTACCTCTATTTAACCATCACACACTGTATGTGTGTACTGAAACATCACATTGTACCCCATAAAGATGTACAATTGTGCCGGGTGTGGTGGCGCACACTTGTAATTCCAGTACTTTGGGAGGCGGAGACCGGAGGATCCGGGTTCCTGGCCAGCCTCAGCTCTCTCTCTCTCTCCCTGTCTCTCTCTCTCTCTCTCTCTCCCTGTCTCTCTCTCTCTCTCTCTCTCTCTGTCTCTCTCTCTCTCTCTCTCTCTCTCTCTCTCTCTCTACTTAGTGAGGCCCTCCTTAACTTCGTGAGACCTGGTTTCAAAATAAAGTATAAAAAATAGGAATGGGGGTGTAGCGCGGAGGTAGAACACCCCTGGGTTCAATCCCCGGTACCAAAAAACAACAAAAAAAAGATGTACAATTGTTATGTGTGGAACAAAAAAGTTTTAAATGCAGATTAAAATAGCTCCCTCAACAAGGTATCTTTGCCACAGACATTTAATGTGGAACCTCAGTCTAAATATATTTTACTTAATCCCAAGTAGAATGACAAATTCAATCTCAGACCAGCATGGAAGACCAATGCTAACTATAAAAAATAATATGAGTATTTTGCTTGCTTTGCTGATTTTAAAGTAAACTGTATAATATTATATATTTATGGTACATTATATTGATGAAATCACATTATATGAACCATCCTCAATGAGTAACCTATATAAAGTCTGAAAACTAATAAATTATCAACTCATATTTAAATTCTATTATATATTAAATAATCAAAAGTTTCTGAAAGATTAAAGAACATCAATTTAACCTTTTCTCCAGAATTTTGGTTCATGAATTTTTTCACCTGTCTGTGGATCGATGGAGTAATTCTTTTCATTTCAGTAGGGGGTCTGTTCCTTAATATAATACATTGTCAAGGTTTAATGTTACCAAAAATTTTCCACCTGATTTCCATGTTCAGATTTTAAGTATATATTAATGTATATGTTCAAGGGAAGTGACCACAAAATGCTGTTCCTGGAAAAATTGAGTTCAAGTAAGAAGCATAAACCTATTCTTAAGTAAATTGAAGATATTGAAATATATAACACAGAGAAAAATTTAAGATTGGCAGAAATATGCTGAGGAATACCAAAGTTATATATGCTTTAGCATTTTAAAGCCTCCATTTTTAAGGCTTGCTGATCCTAGTTTTATTTGTATATTCTAAAAGTCAGGCTAGGTACAATGAAATGTTAGAATCTGATTCTGTGCTTGAACTTGCATTGTTGTTTACATTAATTGTGCAGAAGTCCAAGAGATTCAGTATAGTTATGAGGAGGCTATTTATCTTCTGAGGATTCTTAGGACTCTGTAGACTTTGTTGTGAGACTAGGAGGTGGTTACTTCATGGTTATCAACTGAGATAACACACCAGGATAAACCCATCAGTTATTCTGGTCCTTCTGGAGAAAGGGGCTGCAAATATGGAGAAAGAACAAGCCTTGGGATCAGAAAGCATTAACACCTTTCCCAGGAAACTGTTAATTTTTCTACAATTGAAAACTGATTTTGTCATTCTAAAATCTTAAGCTATATTCTTTTTTTTTTTTTGCGGTACTGGGGATGGAACCCAGGGGCATTCTACCTTTGAGCTATGCCCTCAAGCTCTATTTTTTATTTTTATTTATTTATTTATTTATTTGCAGTACTGGGGATTGAACCCAGGGGTGTTCTACCTCAGAGCTACACCCCCGGCCCTATTTTTTATCCTTTATTTTGAAACCGGGTCTCACTAAGTTGCAGAGGGCCTCACTAATTAGCTGAGGCTGGCCACGAACCCGGATCCTCTGGTCTCAGCCTCCCAAGTACTGGGACTACAAGCGTGCGCCACCACGCCCGGCTCTATTTTTTATTCTTTATTTTGAAACAGGGTCTCACTCAGTTGCAGAGGGCCTCACTAAGTAGCTAAGGCTGGCCTTGAACCTACAATCCTCCTGTCTCAGCCTCCCAAGTACTAGGATTACAAGTATGCGCCACCATGCCCGACTTTAAGCTACTCATTTTTAATTTGGTGTTTCTTATGTTTTTTTTTTCTTCAGTGAATCTTGAAAACTTTCAGAATAAACTCTATGCTGATTTTCTTGGAGTAAGAGCCTTCCCCTCTGGGACTTATCTCCTGACTCTAATTTCCCATTTTTTCCATCTTCTGTGCATATTAAGCTGTTTGGAGATATTTGAATATGCTTTGTGTTCTCACCTCTTTGTGCCTTACACACACTACCTAAAATGTCCCTTCATTTTAAACATCCTTACAAACTTACTCATCTTACCTGCTTTGGAACTTCTTGCCTAAGTTTTATTTACTTCTCAAGATTCAGTTCAAAAGTTCTTGCCCAGTTATCTTCCCCAATCATCCTCAGATTCTCTGCTCCCCAGATGAGGGAGGCACCCCTCCTATGTGCTTTTTAATTTGCTATTCACATTTCTATTAAGGAATATAACGAAGTTGTTCTATACTAAGCAACATAATGATGTTGTTCTCTATTAAAGACTATACTGAAGCTGTTCTATAGCCACTTGTGTTAACACTGGAATAAAATACACTTCTCACGGCTATGACTTTTAACACCCAATTCCCAATTCTTAGCTCTTAGCACAGTATCTGACACAAATAAGCAATTGGAATGATTTGGTAAATAAATGTTTACATTGTCTTGAAGGTAGAGACTAGATGGAGAAACAATAAATCTGCCATGTTTGGAAAGGAAGAATTAGGGGGCCATCAAAAGCAAAAGCAATCACAGTTTAGAGAACCCAAGGCTTAGGTCAAATTCTTTGCCAGCATTCAATATTTCCTTGAAAATAGGTTTCAGTGGCATATTTATGTCCTCATTCCTTAGTAGTTCTACTACATGTGGTTCTAGAAGGATTGTATCTGCTCCTTGGTGAATATCTGCTCCCAGTCCCAACCCACCCAGTGCTTGTGTCTCACAGCTCTCCAGTTAGTTCCTCTGTCTGTGCATCTGGAAAAATGATGATGCATTCTTTTCTTATAGGCTAACGATGAACTAGTTTTTTAAATGTATTTATTTTAAATTTTTAATTGTAAAACATCACATAAATTTTACCACCCTAACCATCTTTAAGTGCACAGTTCAGTAGTGTTAAGTATATGCACATATTCACAGATCTCCAGGACTTTTCCATCTTGAAAACTGAAACTGTATACCCTTTAAACAGAAACTCTCCTTTAGTCCCTAGTAACCACTATTCAACTTCCTGCTTCTGTGAGTTTGACTGCTTTAGATACTTCATGAGAGTGAAATCATTTGGTGTTAGTCTTTGTGATTAGCTTCTTTCACTTAGCATCCATATTAGAATTCCCTTCCCTTTTAAAAGCCTGAGTAGCTTCCATTGTGTATGTATATGGTACATTTTGTTTGTTCGTTTATATACTATTGGACATTTAGGTTGTATCTACCTTTCAGTTATTGTGAATAATAATGCTATGAACATGGTCCTGTATGTATCTCTTAGAGACCCTGCTTTCAAATCTTTTGGATATATACTGAGATGTTGAATTTCTGAGTAATATGGTAGTTCAAATTTCAAGTTTTAAGGAACTATTATTTGGTTTTCTATAATGTTTGCACCCTTCTACAATCCCATGGACAATGTGCAAGGATTCTAATTCATCCACATCTCCCTGAAACTTGGTATTTTCTGATTTTTGTTTGCTTTTCTATTAGCCATTTTACTGGATGTCAGTTGATATCTCATTTTGGTTTTGATTTACATTGAAATAGGTAGACTCTCAGTTATTGCTGAACTACTAGGTACAGTTATGGTCACAAGAACTGTTAAGTTTTTATAATTTCTTTAAGCTAGCTTAAGTTTCTTCACTGGTAACCAAAAGAATACTGTCTCATATCTTCATCTGTCCTAATGTTGCTCCCCACCTAGGACTTACTGGTAGCTCTTATATCCCCCACAAATTTAGTGGGAGGTCTTGTAGAGTTAACAGGAATCCTTGCTGAAAAATGTAAATGTACCTTCTAGGGTTGAGACTCTTTTAGTTAAACTTGGTAGAAATAAATAATAAATCATTATTACATTGCTTCCTCCCAATATAGCTAACAGAAACCCCACTGAAGCCTGCCCCTTTCTTCCTTCCTTCCTTCCTTCCTTCCTTCCTTCCTTCCTTCCTCCCTCCCTCCCTCCCTCCCTCCCTCCCTTCCTTCCTTCCTTCCTTCCTCTTTTCTTTTTTTTATGTTGAAGATGGCACTCAGTGCCTCAGGCTTGCCAGGCAAGTGCTCAACCACTGGACTGTACCCTCAGTTCCAGCACTGAAGTCTTTGTCATATTTGTATCAGGAAAGAAGACACATCAGGAGAAGCCTGATGAGGGGAAAAAAGTGGTTGGAGAAAAGAAAGAGGAGGGAAAGAAGAAAAGAAAAAGGAAGAGGAAGAAGAGAGAAAAAGAAGAAATAAACAAACTTGGTATTCTGGAATACTGTGCAACAGGGCCTCCTCCACCCTGCATTTCCATCTACGCTGCTGAGGTGACCTAGGGCCACCCGAGAGGAGTGAGTATTGGGACACACTGGAGTGCAAAGGTAAATAGATAGGCTAGAACAGAAGACACGACATAAACATGGACATTTTTTTTACTTTTTTCTGTTTGGTAATTGTTTATTTTTACCATGGACTTCTCTGACTGACTGCACTCCACCTCACCCATCCTCTTATTATTACATCCTCTTACTAATTACATCATAACTTTTGTTACATCAGTATTCAGTGTTTTCATTATTATAATTTTGTGATCTAAGATAAGGGGCAAGAGAACTCCAACAAAGGGGATTCTCTCACTTTCTTACTTCAGCATTGGTCCTAATAAAAATAAGTTCCCATGTATTGTAAAGCATACACCCAGTGCCAGGCATAGGGAAAATGTTAAATGATAACTATTGTGAAATAAAAGCTTATTCTAACATCGTTAAAACAGCAAGGAAGACTTTGTTCAGTACTATACCAACAGGGATCTCTCAATAGGAGAGACAGATGAGAACTCAACTCTGAACACATTAAAGACAGGTGAAGATTTATAGCCAGAGGACAGAGTGGTGGGGTGGGGGTGGGGGATGGAAATGACCAAGAAGAGACATCAAGGCTAGAGAGGTCATTGCTAACTTGCCCTGACAGATTTCTTGCTAAAGTCAAGGACTTAGAAATCAAAAGTGGGGATAAAGAATGTGTCCAGATATCAAGAGTGGAGGATCCTCTGTAAACTGTCTTAGGATTCTTGCTAAGAAGGGGCTGGGCAGCCCAAGGCAAGAAGTAAGGGAGGAAGGGACACAGCCAGGGTCTAGTTGGGAAGAAGGCTCAAAGGACCCTGACTAAAATCTGGTAAAAGGGGAGAGTCTCTGCTACTTTATGACAAGGTTGAATACACTTTTTTTCAACATATTGTTCTTACCGATTAGAGAATGTTCAAATATTTTTATGACTACATTGTATGTTTTAAATGAGGACTATTTTAGGGTTTTAACTGTATGTGTTAATCATGGGCACTATCTTGCCATACTTGTTTTTATTCATTGTGAAAAACATCTCTACAAGTTTAGATTGCCTGTATCTTATTTTTTCTTGCCTTTAGCAATCCGACCTGAGGTTATAGGGTTCTTTTTCTTATGAAATATCTGAAGTATTATTTTACAGTGGTTAAAAAGAGCCAGTATACATTCACACTAACAATAAAAGGAAATTAAAGAGACAAAATAATGTAAAAACATTTCACATTTTTAAAAAATTAAGCATGCAGGGCGTGGTGGCACACACTTGTAATCTTAGTACTTGGGAGGCTGAGACCAGAGGATCCAGGTTCGCAGCCAGCCTCAGCTATTTAGTGAGTCCCTCTGCAACTTAGTGAGATCCTGTTTCAAAATAAGAATAAAAGAAATAGGGCTGGGGGTGTAGCTCAGAGGTAGAATGCCCCTGGGTTCAATCTCCAGTACTGCAAAAAAAAAAAAAAGTAAGCATGGTTTCCTTCACAAAGAATCAAATCAAAGTTAGATAGGATTTCTAAAAAAATTAGATATCAAATTTGCACACTGGGAATTTTTGTTCTATTACAAAAGGGATATGGCTTTGTTATATTTCATGACGTCAATAAGCTCATTATAGTAAACGGGATGCTATGCTGAATTGGCTATAACTTTTCCATATGAATTAGTTTTCCCAAGAAAATATATTTTAAAAACTATGAGCATAGACTAGGAGTACACTATAAATAATAGTGATTTTAAATTATCCATTGACTCTTGCTTGTCACAGATCTGGCAATTTTTACAACGCCTTTCTAATTTTTCATGGGTACATTTGCACTTTATAAAGCAGCTACCAAAACATCTCTACCTTTCTCCCATCTCAGTGTTATGGTTTTATGCATTGCTAAATCTCAGGCAGATAAACAGATTCAAATAAAATTTGGTGATAAAAGAAAACAGCACCTACTGTATGTTGAGAATTTCGATGGCAACTTTCAGCCGAATGTGAATTAAAATGGCTGGGTTATAAATCCCCTGAAAATAAGGTTTATAATGGAAATGCTGACAGGCATTTAACGATAGCAGCAGTAGCTGGCACCACTATAATAAAAGGACTTAAACGGGGAAAAAAAACTGTATGCCTCACAAAGACATGCAGATTTCAGGGTAAAGCTATATGCAGACTCAATGTAAGGACGAATGATAATATGCCTCTGCAATTATGATGCCCAGGTGTGCGTAACAAAGAATCTTGAAATTCAGCTTCCAATCAAATTATGAAAGTGTTTAAGGAAAAACCCAAATGTAGCATTCTTCAGTTCTATTACTCTGGCACCATCATCCTGTTATGAATACATTTCATTCTGCTTTAGGATGAGAGCAGAGAAGAGCTCAGGCAGAAACTGACCCCCGAGAACACAAGCTGGACATTTCAACAGGCTATCCTTTGGAACTCTCATATGAAGGCATGATTAGAGAGCTGGTTAGCAGTTAGCAAAGGTAATACAAATCCCACCCTTTCAAGGACACCACTGCATTTCTATAGTCAAGTCCAGAGTTCTGTTTCTTTCAGGTCCCTCCCTAGAGAGGACAATAGCTCTGAGTAACTTCTCTGAACCATGTGCATTTTGAAAGTTCACACTCTGATTACATCCTAACAATAAATCAGTGACTTTGCTGTCTTTTTGTCTTTTCAGTAAGTCATGTATTAATCTTTTTTTTTGCCTTCTATTTTTGAATTTAAATTCCTCATGTAAGTCACATATTTTTAATTTAAACTCCACGTGTTTCTGAATAAAGGAATGGAAATTGAAAGTGCCATGTTTTTCCTGATTATGGCAATAAAATAAAAGATGTTTAAGTCTGCTAGAGCCTAATCTCTTCCTAAGTGCCTATAGATCCAAACTGATCACTAGTAGATTCTTGTTTCCAGATACCTGTGCCCCAGGTTACTCCCAAAGAGCTCCACACTGTAATTTTTCTGACAAATAACAAGCTCTTTGGTTATTTTGGGAGAGAATCTTCCCCAGGAATAGAATAAAGGTATAGTGGTGTGAGTGTCTGTGTATTCTTTCTTCATGCCTATAAATCCCACCCAAACTGTCAAGGTTGACAATCCAAAACGATAATCAAAACCACTTTTTACATTCCTTCTTGTAACTGCCGCAGGCAAGTTTTAAAAGATATGCTAACAAATCCCAAAGAATAGCTGGTATTAAATATTTGATATAACCTGAAATGAATACTGTGGATGCAAAATGTAAGTCGTATAGCTTTTTAATTTCTTCTCTATAGGTAACTATAGATACATGTATATATACATATATATGGTTTAATTTTCAATTATTTAATGGGATTAAATAATTATATTAAATGAATTAATTTAACAATAGTACACATATTATTTTAATTAATAAAATATTGGGGAAATAACAAAATAAAATTGCTTTATGAGTTGGCTTATTTTAATATTCTAATACTAAAAGCAATACATTAAAAATCACACAGTATATCTTATAATAATTTAAATGTAATATTTCTAATGATATATTTTAATATATATTTACTGTTTTGTATAAAACCCTTTTTAAGTCACATAAAATATAAAAAAGTAAAAAAATTATACACATTCAGTGAATTTTTGCAAAGTTAACACTTCAGTTTAATACCGCCCAGCTGAAGACAAAGGACATTAGCAGAACCCCCTAATCTTCCCTGTTTCCCCATCCTACTTATCACCAACTGCAAAAGTGACCACTTAGTTTGGGTCCTTTAATAAAAAGCCATGCACAGCATGGTGGCTCATGCCTGTAATGTTACTACTTGGGAGGTTGAGACAGGAGGATTGAATATTTGAGACTAGCCTCAGCAACTTAGCGAGACTCTTAGCAAACTAATGAGACCCTGTTTCAAAACAAAAATTTAAAAATTTAAAGAAAGGGCTGGGTGGTATAGCTCAGAGGTAGAATGCCCTTGGATTCAATCCTCAATAACACACACACACACATACACACACACACACACACACACACACACACACATGAATAAGCCAGTAAAATGAGGATTTGAAACAGGTATCTTATTTTTTTAAATATTCTTATTTATTGGTTCATTGTAGTCTCACATCATAATGTAGTTCATAGTGACATATATGCACACAGACCTTGGTGAGCTTCCCTGTAGCTCCCTTCCCCACCCCCTTCCCCATACATGATATTGAGATTGGTGTTGAGATATATATATATATATATATATATATATATACATATATATATAATGTCAATGGAAGTGTTTCCTTCATTAATTCTCCCTTTCTCCCCACATCCTCCCCTAGACCACCTCCCTCACTCCACTGAGATTTCTCCTCCACTATCTAAAGTTTCTTTTGTATCCCAATTACTCCCTACCTTCTGAATATAAGAGAACATATATGACCCTTCACTTTCTGTGACTAGCTAATCTCACTTAACATAATGTTCTGCAGGTCCATCCATTTTCCTGCAAATGACATAATTTTGGTCTTTTATATTGCTGAGTAGAATTCCATTTTGTATATAGCCCATAATTTTGTAATCCATTCATCTGTTGATAGACACTTAGGTTGGTTCCATAATTTGGCCATTGTGAATTGTGTTGCTATAAACATGGATATGCATGTATCACTATAATATTCTTGTTTCAGTCCCTTTGGAAAGATACCCAGGTGTGGCATAGCTGGATCATGGTGTTTCCATTCCCAATTTTCTGAGGAATCTCTATACTGATCTCCATAGTAACTGCACTAATTTGTACTCCCACCTACAGTGTAGAAGAGTTCCTATTTCCCCACATCCTCACCAGCATTTCTTGTTCTTTGACTTCTTGATGATTGCCATTCTGATTGGGGTTAGATGGAATCTCAGTGTGGGTTTGATTTGCATCTCCCTGGTTGCTTATGGTGTTGACCATTTTTCATATTTATTGGACATTTGTATTTCTTCTTTTGTGAAGTGTCTATTTAGTTCAGTTTCCCATTTGTAGATTGGTTTGTTTGTTTTTTTTTAGTGTGAAGGAAATAAGAGGAATACGAATAGGAAAAGAACTGAAATTATCTCTATTTGCAGATGACATGACCCTATACTTAGAAGACCTAAAAAACTCAAAAAGACTTCTAGAGCTGATTGACAAATTCAGAAAGTATCTAAAAAAATCTAAAAAATTCAGTAGCTTTTCTATATGCCAAATAGGAATCCACTGAAAAAGAAATCCAGAAAACAACTCCATTCACAATAACCTCAAAAACAAAAAAATGCCTAGGAATAAATTCAACCAAGGAGGAAAAAGACTTCCATAATAAAAACTGTAAAACATTAAGGAAAAAATTGAAGAAGATCTTAGAAGATGTAAAGATTTCCCATTCTCTTAGGTAGGAAGAATGAATATTATCAAAATGGCTATTCTACCAACAGTGATTTACAGATTCAATGCAATCCCTATCAAAAATACCAATTTCATTCATCACAGAGCTAGAAAAATCAGTCCTAAATTTCATATGGAAAAACAAAAGACCTATACTTGCAAAGCAATTCTCAGCAATAAGAACCATGCAGGAGGCATCACAATGCTTGACTTCAACTTATACTACAGAGCTATAGTAACACAATTAGCATGGTATTGGCACAAAAACAGGCACACAGACCAATGGAACAGAATAGAAGATACAGAAACAAATCCATACACTTAGAGCCAATTGATTTTCGATAAAGATGCCAAAAACATACATTAGAGAAAAGACAGCCTTTTCAACAAATGACATTGGGAAAACTGGTTATCCATTTGTAGAAAAATGGAATTAAATCCCTACTTCTCATCCTGTATAAGAGTCAACTCAACATAGATCAAAAACTTGGAAATTAGACCACAGACTTTGAAATTACTAGAGGAGGACATAGGTCCAACACTCTAACATATAGGCACAGGTAGAAACTTCCTCAATAAGACCCCTAAAGCTCAGGAAATTAAAACAAGAATTAATAAATGGGATGGCATTAAACTAAAAAGTATCTGTTCATCAAAGGAAACCATCAAAATTCTAAAGAGAGGTCCTACATAATGGGAGAAGATCTTTGCCATCTACTCCCCTGATAGAGGTCTAATATCTAGAATACACAGATATCTTATTAAAGAGGAGATTCCAGGGTTCAAAGGTGAGAGGAGCAGAAGAAAGACAAGAAGGAGAAATCTATACAATGCATGTTAAAGAGTGGGTCAGCACTGTGAGCAACTGGTTCTGAATTCTGCTATGAACACTGAGTAACCACATGGAATATTCCCCAGAATGCTGCAGGTAGGAGAGATTCATTGGTCGCATTGTCAAATGGTACTATGTTATATGAATACCCTGCAACTTATGCATCCTCTTCTCTAATAATGGACATCTAGATCATTTACAGTTATTGACTATTTTAAATAAATTTGCTATAAATATGCTTATATTTTGGTAAGCCTACTAAGTATGCATTTCTGTTGAGTGCTTACCTGTAACCACAAAAGCTTGCTCATGGGCATGCAGATGTTAAGCTTTAATAGATACTGCCAATTGTTTTTCTAAATTATTATACTAGTTTATATTTCCACCAGCTGATGAAAGTTTCATCATTCTCCTTTAGCTTGAGAAACTCCCTTTAGTATTTCTTTTATTTGATGTCCCTTGGAGATATGCCCTTAATTTTAACTAATTGATTTTAAAATATATACGTATATGTATCATTCTAAGTTACTCTTTATTTCCTTTCCTGGCTTTAAGTTTGCCAATTCAATTTATTTTGGTTTTCATCATTGCTATGGAAAATTGGCTGTCAATCTTATTATTGCTTCTTTCAAGTTAATGTTTTGTGTTTTTTCCCTAGACATTTTCAAGATTTTCTTCTTGTTTGCTTTCTGGAATATTTTCTAACAAACTAAGACTTTCCCATTACATTTCTGCTTTCCCTTCTCTTATTAAACATTGGTCTGGCCTTTGGTCATCACACACTGTGTAAGGGAAATGAGTGTATCATCTCACTACCTTCAGTGTCCTTACTTATTCTGGTGCTGCCTATTATAATTTCTTTTTATAAGTAATCTAGGCTTATTGGCAAAAATGACAGTAAGGAAAGGGCAAGGGAACTAATCTAGTAGCATTATGTTTCTACAACCTTATAGAGACCTTCTGATTATCTGATATAAATACAGTATTCGATACCACTTAGAAGTTCTGTGCAATGCATTATATATCAACTTAATTATACTGCAATCCAGGCATTTATCCATTTTATATTCAAAGATATCATGATACTGCTTATAATATCTTTTCTTTTCTACCAGGTGGACAACTGTCTGAAAAGTAAAGTGGTTTGTTTAGCTTTTTGTTTTGGACACACCTCTGATGATTCCAGTTTATTAATTTGTAAGTTGTTAATTAATCAATAATCAATTATTTGGGGAATCAGCCTTGATTTTATTTATTACTTACAAATTATTTATATATTAACCTTGTTTTACTCATCTGGATTTTAGTAAGCCATCTCTAGTTCAAAATTTTAATCAACTCAATTCTAATCAATGGCCCATTTGGAATTCTAGTTGAACTCCTTTAAAGAACCTGGGTATCTTTTCATATCTACTAATTCATCTTAAGTTTCAGATTCTAGTTAGAAATTTTTGGTTCTGCCTTTTCAAAGTTAAATATCACTCTTTTTAATGAAATGAATAGAAATCATATAAAAATTGAATATATCTGTTTTCCCTTCCACTTCCTCAGGTCATGAATTTTTCTCTTTCCTGTTAGTCTTTTAGCCCAAATGTCCTTTGTTGTTAGCCTTAAAATTTCATTTAGCTTCAGAACTTTTTTTCAGCATTATAGGGCACCATGACTCTCAACAAATATAAATTCCACATTTTTCTAATTAAAAGGTAGTAACATGACTCCTAGTGTCAGCTCTAACATGTAAAGATATTAGAAGTCATCATTCTTGTTCTTACAATATGAAAAAGCCAAATAAGCTGAAAATCAATAACTTTTATTAGATTCGTTGGTAAACTAATATTGCAGGGAAACTCTGAATCTGGAGATCTGTTTACTTGGAACCTAAGCCTCTGGGGTTATAACCTGGGAGGGACACTCAAATAATAATTTTAACAGAATAATGGATTTTGAGTAAGAGAAACTCCTGGTGTCTGCAAGTATGATGGAAAGCACACACTTCCAGGATGCCCACCAATTTCTCATGGTACAGATCTGAAAAAGATCCCATCATGGATCCTTCAGGGAGAGAGAAAGATCAAACTTTGAAAATATGCCCTAAATATTCTTCATAACAGGGGCCTATTCCCTAGAAGAAAAGACTTTAGTAGAGTCTTATGCTAGCTGATAAGAGGTCATTCCTCACAATCTATACCCCAAGCCTACCTGTCTCACGTACAGGTGGGGGAAAAATACCACTGGATAAATAACTGTAAAAGTCACAGACCTACCAAAAGATTGAGATTTAATAAATCTCAATATTTTACATAAATCTCAATCAATTACATAAATCTTCTTTGCAACATTTTACCAACATACCAACAGGGTTCCAGTGTATCAACAGTGTGTATAGCTGAAAAAGCTTCAAGATACGAATTCTCCCTGAAGAGGAGTACTTAAGGAAGCCCAAAAATCAAGACTGAAGTCAAAACAAGAACATAAAGGAATCTGAAGCCTCTGGCACCTACAGCTACAGAAAACATTAAACACAGCCCAAGCAAGGCATCCACTGGGAACATAAATTTGTAAATCACATATCAAATAAAAGACATATCAAAATGTACAAAAAACTCTTACAACTCAACAGTAAAAAAAAATCAACCTATTTTAAAAAAATAGGCACAAGATCTGAACAGACAGTTCAGTAGATAGGCAGATGGTAAATAGCATATGAAAAGATGCACACTATTATTTGTCAGTAGGGGAATGCAGATTAAAACAGTTATGAGAGACACCACAACATACTTACTAATATGGCTGAAATTGAAAAGCTGACATTACCTGTTGCTGATGAGGGAGTGAAGCAAAGTGATCAGGGTACACATCAAAATGCTGTCTTGTTCATAGAAGGTACCTTGATGTGCTATGATAGGGATGGCAATTTATCTCTTTGGTCTTCCCCCCACCCCGCAATCCAGTTTAACCATGAGGATAAAAACCTGACAAATCCCAGATAGGGGCATTTATACAAAATACTTGACCAGTACTTCTCAAAATGCTTAAGGTCACTGAAAACAAGCAAAGTGAGAAATGGTCACAGCCCATAGGAGCCTATGGAGCTATAGTGACTATATGTAATGTGGGATCATAATTGGAATCTTGGAACAAAAAAAAAAGGACATTAGATGAAAACTAAGGACTTATGATGAAAGCCTTGGGGGTCAGTTAATAATGACCTACCAATCTTGGTTAATTAGTTGTGACAAATATACTATGCTAATGTAAGCTTTTAACGATAGGGGGTGTTGGGAATTGGACTTAAAGAAACTCTATACTATCTTCTCATATCTTTTCCTTTAAATCTAAAACTACTCTAAAGTAAACATTTATTTTATTTTATTATTTATTCTTAATGGAGAAGACTTAGAAAGGACAGGTTAGTCTGTTTCTTTTTCCCTCTTTATTCTTCCTCATATGCTACTTCTGCCTGATTTATATACCCTTTTGAAATCCAAATTAAGTCTCTGGAGTCACACTGCTTTACTTCAATTATTTCACAGCTTTTCTTCTGTGTGGTATTAGTGTGTAATTCACTTATAATTTTAAAGCGCTTTGCTTTTTAAGAATCGTTGCCACTGAACTTCTGGAAATGTGCTTTCCATTTATGTCTAAGAAGCATTTTCCTGTTTGGTTGTGCTGTAAGGTGGTTCAGGGTGCAAGTCTTGTGAAACAAACTAAGAAACAAAGTATTTTCATGTACCTAAACATCTTCAGTGAGCACAGTGGCACTCGCCTGTAACCCCAGTATTTGGGAGGTTGAGACAGGAGGATCACAGGCTTGAGGCGAGCCTCAGAAATTCAGCAAGACTCTGTTTCAAAATAAAAAGGGCTGGGGGTGTAGCTCAGAGGTAGAATGCCCCTGGGTTCAATCTCCAGTACCAACGGAACAAGCAAACAAAAACCTGAAAACGTTCTTCATTGTACTAAATATTTATATTATGCACCAGGTATACTGAGGAGAGCAAAAATATGATATAAAATTATATAAATCAAGTAAAAATATGATATAAACTAAGATAAAATAATATAGCTTTCTATGACTTCTACTTTATCATGTGGTTCTTTTGGTCAGAGAAATGCTGTCTCCTTTTGTAAGAGTTGAGTTGAGGGCAATGGCTTCTAGCTTGATGTTTTTCAGTATTTACCTAATGAATAAAATATCTCAGCAGGTCATTTACCAGATGTTCTGCTTTTCTCTTTAGGAGATTTTTAACCTATTTTAATGATGGGCAGGATCTTCTAGTACTCTATTTTGTCTGCTTCAATCATGAAACCTGCACTAGGAAAACCCCATCCATGTCTTCCCTGGTGAAAGGAGATGCGGTTTTATCATCATGTAATATCATTGAGATTTCAAAGTCCATACAATTAAGTTAGTGTGATATTTCTAATCTCATGATTAATATGAGGCACCATAATTTGTATTTTGTTTCTAATTTATATTAGAAACAAAAGAAAAGCAAAAAAAAATGGCAGAGTAAGTAATTCCAGGAAAATCAAATGGTAGAGTAGGACAGATGGTGGCAGGTGAAACTAGAATGTTGAAGAAGTTTGAGGCAATGGTCACCACTCAATACCAAAGACCATGTCAAGTTTACTTGTGACTTAAAAGAGGTGAATTCCAAGAAGAAATAGCAGGGCTCTTATCAAGCGCCTAAAACATGGTGATGTATAATACACATTTGGAGTTTTGCATTTGTCTACCAAGACATATGTCACAACTCCCCAAATGACCGCGCTACAGTTTAGGGTCACAGCTGAAAGCCCCCAAAGGAATGAGAGTAGCAAGACAAAGAAACTAAATCAAAGTAAACTACATTGGGGCCAAGGATTCATGGAGAGACATGGCTGGAATGGATGAAAGAGTTGTTGGCTCCTTTGGTGTGGACAGGGGATGATTATGCCTTGTAGGATGAAGACTGGAAGAATAGTAGTACTGGGGCTCATCTGCAGATGGGTGTCAGTAACTTCTCTCCTGGTTTCTCAAAGAGTTGACTTTTCCAAAGTCAATGAGCAGGATATGCAGATTGAGTTAAGCTTTTAATGCCTGGATGGATATATCCTACTTGTTAATTCTTTCAATCTATGTGTATCAACATATATTTGTCAGCCAATGACATTATGATAAAATATTGTTTCTGAGCAAGGTTAACTAATGATACCATGGCTCATATGCACTGGTTATTTCTGGCTCCCGTTTTCCCTCAAGATTTATTTAATAACCACTCATTCTTTCCCACCCAATACCATATAATCTACTCATAATCTATTGTCCGTTTGCTCTGTGCATACTATACTAATACAAATTTCTATGCCTTTTTATACGTTTTTTGTAAGATTTGGTATTCCTTCATCATTGCATCCAGCTCACAATTTTTTAAAGATTCAATGGAAGTAGTATTACTTTATACTAGATTTTTCTGATCATTCACATCTCCTTTAGTGTCCTACAGTACCTACATGACATATATTTGTTAATCTCTACTATGTTGTAAACTCCCCTACCAGGCAAAGATCTTTGCAACAATTGGGATGACAATGTTGTTTGATTCATAGTAAGTCTTTATTACATGTTTATTGATTTGAACATAATTGATTTGAACATAATTCTTTGGAGGTGGCCTCCAAAGAATTGCTCCTATTTTTCTCTTTTGTGAACATTCCCTCGTACAAAGTAAGTACTCAACAAATACTTATAAAACTTAATTTAAGTATGTTAGGTGTCCCAAAGACACTGTATATGCCTCTCATTGTGTGAGCAGGATTATCTCTCCATTTATCAATTCCTCCATCTAGATTTTTAGGGTATAAAATGTAGAAATTAAGTGCATAAAGTCTGATAACAGATTTCTGGTTTCACTTTTTAACCCATAAATATTCTCTGTGATTTACTTCCCTCATCTGCAAAATGAAGCTATTAATAGCACCTAGTTTATACTTATTAAGTTTTACATGTTGGTGATTGTTACATAAAAGTTGGCATGGAAAGGATTCTATTGTTCAAACTTGAGCATGTAGATCAAACATTATACACATAATATACATTTCATGGTACTTGACAAGTACTTAGTAAAAATACACTGCAGCATAAGTACTCAATTAATAGTTATTACCCAATTCTTTACTCCTTATTACTCTAGGATAACTCACATGCACTTCTGGTACAATGATATTAAAACCTCTGTGATAGACATATCACCAAATGGAAATACAGCATCTGTTGCCCAGCAAATTACATGCATCCATTGTCTGTTCCCACACACTACATATTTGCTTGGAATGAAGATAGTGGAAAATGGAGCAATTTTGCGTAAATGAGGAGGTATTCCAAATATACCTTTTAAATATTATTAGTATATTGCAATTATACATCATACTGAGGTTCAGAGTGATAAAAACAGATGCACATAGCACTTTGTATGTTTTTAACTAAATCATTTTGATGAGTCTTTATATATCAGAACTTACTCTCTTTTGAGTATTATTGGTTATAATCTTTCACACCCCAATCATGTAACAAATAAGTCAGGATGAAGAAGAAACTTCCTAAATAAAAGGCATTAATTGGTGGATAGTGTATGTGCTAACTACTAGAGGGAATGGGGTGAAAGATGGCAAAAACATGAGTCCTTATTTTAAAATAGTTTGGTTCATAAATTTCATTATACACAGGTAAAATAATGTAATTAGCATACATACTGAAATACAAAATAAGGCAAAAAGTTAATAATATAAATTATATTTACAAGTATGCCACTAATATATTTTAGAAAAATAGATATAAATTGGTTAGATTTTAGGGATATTTTTTCAGTAGAAATTACTATTTTACCATATAACTTAAATTGCAATAAAATAAAATCCAACATTGGAGTAGTTATATCTTGCATAATGGAAGATACCTTAAAAATGTATGCTGCTTAGCTCTTGAATTAATTAAGCCAAAAAAATCATACTGATTACCAGAAACATTATTTGTGAGAGGTGAGGGTTTAGCTACCATTACTTTTATGCAGAAATAGTAAAAACTGTATTTAACAAGTAAAACTTATCAGGTATATACCAGTAGCATTTGAGTCGGGTATAGAAAATAGAGTACAAAGATGTATCCTGATAGCACATAAAATCAAGGATATTCAGTGTATTGTTATGACTTTCCACATCCAGATATGATAAGTGGCAGAGTTTATCATCTATATATCTGTATCATATATTTTGGATACTGTCATTAATAGCTATCTATTTGAGAGTACTACCTCTGACACAGATAATTTTTAATTTTACAGTAATTAAAAGGAATTTCATGTGCCGAATGACCATTATGTATAACACTATAGAAAAATTAGTTAATGGAAGCAATAATGGCTATTATAGAATGTTTTTTAATTCACTTAAAAATAAGAATGATGAACTAGATTTTGTTTTAGAAGCCAATTCAGTAAATAATATACATATATACTATATATACATAATATACATAATATACATAATATACATAATATACATATATACTATAGTGTTAAAATATCTCTGGAGAAATTACCTGCAATATTCAGTTACCTTTTGTATAGTCATTGATATCTCTTTCTAGTTTTTTAATAAGATTACACTTATGATTTAGAAAACGTATTTGTGTATTCTCCAATGAAGGATTATATATTATTTATGTTTTTTATTTTAATATTATTTCAAATTATAAAAAAGTTACAAGACTATTTCTAAGAGTTCAATAAACCCTTTATACAGGTTTACTAATTGTTGACTTTTTGTCCCAATGATATTATATCTTTATTTCATTTGGACATGTATTTTTTTTCTGAACCATTTGAAACAGAGTTGAAGACAGTTTCTTATTACCCCTGAAGATTTCAATATATATTCTGAAGAGCAAAGACATTCTGTTAAACTACAGTAGAATAATCAAAACCACAAAATTCTAATAATATGGTGCTATTGCTTAATCCAGACTTCACATTCAAATTTTGCAAACTGATCCAGGAATGCATTTTATAACAGATTACTACAGTCTTCAGAATCCTTTAATGTGGAAGAGTTGTTCTATGTTCTTGTCCTTAACATTTTGAATAGTTATTTTGTAAAATATTCCTCGGTTTCCATTTTTCTGACATTTCCCAATGATTAGATTTAGATTGCGTATCTGTCAGAAATGACACAGATCTGATGATCTCTTTAGAGCATTGTAACAGGGGCACAGGCCCAACATCAATGACGCCAGCTTTAACCATTTATTAAACATTGCATTCATTAGGTTTCTCCATCCTAAAGGTACTGTTTCCCTTTTTGTAATTAATACATAACTTATATGGACATATTATGAGTATAATTTGTGGTGAGATACTTTATATAACCATTCTGTCCCTCATCATAAATTTAGCCACTAATTCAATAATCTATTGGTGATTTTCTAATTCTATTTTTCTATAATCACTAGGATTCTACTATAAGGAAGAACATTTCATATTTACCTATTTATTTATTTGACATATATTCTTACTCAACAATTTATAAAACATTATTATCATTTTTTTACTATCAGCATTTATTCAAATATATTTTACTAAGCATTAGCCCCTTCAAGTTAATTCCTGTATCATTTTGACATGTCCCCAGTAGTCTCTTTGCATTTGATGTAATTGGTATTACATGAATAAATTTCAGATTTAGTCTGTGTGTTTTCTGCCAAAGCCTTGAATTTTGACTACTTCTCCAGGTATTTCCTTTTACTGGAAAATGATATTTAGAAAACAAGAGCTATGAACTGGTTGTTTTAATTTCTAATAGTGCCAACTATTAATTGACAGAGCTAGGAAATGTGGTTATGTGTGTGTGTATATAATATAGAGAGATAAATATATTCTATGTATAATTTTTAAAATATGTTGTTTATATATGAATGTATATATATATTTTGAATATTAAATCAGTTTATATTAATAACTTTCAATTTTGTTTCACTGACACAGAATACACATTAGTCTTATTTCTATATTTGTAACTTGTTTCCTCAACACCTATGCCTACCTTCCATTATTCTTAATATATTTACTAATTTACCAAGTCTATACTACATAGAAGGTACTTTCAGAACTGCTGATCACAGTGGTATCACTGTGAAAAGCCAGCTTACTGGCAAAAATTCAGTTTGTTCTAATTTATGGGTGAACTTTCTATGGAGTGAAATTCACAAATCATAACTGAAAAAATTCTTTTTTTATCAGGTTTTTATTTATTTTTTAATATGTTTTTATTGGTGCATTGTAGTCTCACATCACAATGAGTATCAGTTTGGTGTTAACATACATGCACACAGCTCTTGGTGTCCCTCCCCCCCGCACCCCCCCACATGTAGCACTGAGAATGATGTTGGTATAATCTCATATGTACACATTGTTTATGAGAGTAATTCCATAGATTCACTTCTTTCTTGCTCCTCCCCTTCCCTTGTACCCCTACCCTTGCACCACTGAGGGTTCTCCGTTGTCATTGAAGTCCCTTTTGTGTCCCCACTACTCCCTAAGTTGCGCATATTAATGAAAACATATGTCCCTTCTTTTTTTGTGATTGGCTAATCTCACTTAACATAATGTTCTCCAGTTCTTTCAATTTTCTTGCAAATGTTGTTATTTTGTTCTTCTTTATTGCTGAGTAGAATTCCATTGTGTGTATTTCCCATAATTTTGTAATCCATTCATCTGTTGATGGACATCTAGGTTGGTTCCATAATTTGGCCACTGTGAATTGTGCTGCTATGAACATGGGTATGCATATATTACTGTTGTTTTCTAGTTTCAATCCCTTTGG